>OMNW01009282.1:8845-27535 GCA_900303245.1 Selene dorsalis
AACCAGGAAGCATGTGGTGAAATGAACTTACATTAATCGTGTCCTTGCAAGGCTTCATCTTAGAATTTGTTCAATTCCTTTCTACCTCATTATGCTGCCATCATTAACCTTGGATTGGAAATTATTTTGCTTCACTCATTAGCTCCGGTAACTGTGCCTCTTCTCCTCTCATAATTTCCTGGTTGTGTAATATCACCTCTTTGGAAAGCACACACGCCTCATGATTTCCTCATTTTCAATGAAATGTCACCTTTAAAAATCAATGCTTTGGGAGATGACAGAAAAAGACAACTGTAAATATCATCAAGTCTCCCTCACATGGTGGAGTCGATGGCTTTCTCTTCCCACTTCAGCTGCACAGATGTTTGTTCCTTTGATACTGGCACTTTCACAGGTAATGTGTTATGTTTATCCTGTGATTCCCACTGAATTGTCTCACACTGCTCTGCTTGCACTTGCAGTATCAAAATGGCACCAAATGCAAGCTGTAACCTCTTGCACATTTTAATCATGTCACCTAGAGCTAACTCTCCCTCTGTCTCATTGCTTTGCTTTGAAAAGCTTGTCATCCATATAGACAACATCAGCTTATTCTGGCTCTGATCTACAGTCATAACATTAGAATTCCTCTCTAACGTATTGTGGGCTGAACACTCACCCCTCCACATCGCTCTCAGCGCTGAATCACATCAACTCCTCTGTCTGCTTCCTCCACTCGCTCTAATAGTTGTTAGTTGATGAAACGTCCATTCTGCAGAGGCTCTCCTTTAAACTCCCGTTCGCCATTTTCACTGATCACTGACTTATGCATAAGTGATTTGAGTTGATTATGACCTTTATGCTCCTTAAAGAACATCGCTTACCTCACTGGCTCCATGTTCTGATATAAAACTGCAGAATAATGTTAGGGATAAGCATAGGGTGCTGGAACCACCACTGTTCCATTAGAGACTGTCCTCTAGACTGTTCTCCATTGTTAAGGTTTTTTTTTTCTAATTAAGGTTTGATTCTCATGAGGTGTATTTTTTTTTGTTAACAAACTGATTCCATTTCCATGTTTTTCCACATTCTGTGTTGTCAACATGTATTGCACGTCTGCATGTCCAGGGTGAGGGATCTCTCCTCTATTTCTCACCCTGAGGTTTCTCCAATTTTTTCCCTGTTATACGGTTTTCTTGCAAGGTTTTCTCAGTCGATGTGAGGGTCTAAGGGCAGAAGATGTTGCAATCATGGTGCCGTGTAAAGCCCTTTGAGACAAACTGTTTGTAAAAACAGGCTATACAAATAAAATTGCCTTGCCTTGCCTATTTATCCACCATCTATTCATTCTGGACACAATAAATTCCATTTTACTGCATATTTCTGGACCTCTTTTCTTCCACTGTTAGTCTTTCCAGGTTGAACTGAAGTAGGAGTCCCAGTAAAATCAAGCTGTAAGACTTGAAAACATGTGAAACCCCCAGGATCTAATAAACTCATATTGTACAAGTGTAACATGTTCCCCACCTCACTGAGTCCAGCAGAAGCTTTTCACTGTTATTATAGAACTCATATAGGCTGAATTAAATATTAGATTTTCATCCAGCAAGTAATTGAATTTCTGACTGTTATTATTTTTCCACTGTACTATATGTCACATGCTCTTTCATACCTTGTTTCAGTTATAAATATACAGTATGTGTTGAATTTTTTATAACGTTAATACTATTTCTTCACTCCAAATGGGTTTACCGTATTTTTTATGAAGCATTAAATCAATGCAAATTCAAATAGTGCTTTTTTAATGTATATTTCTTCATGCATGTCACGGGCTTTACTCTCTGGTAACCGTTAAAGTCTGCAGCATGTAAAAGGTGCAGCACAGGAGCTCCCATGCGTTAACAGGATTAAATTCCACTGGGGGACGCACATGTTGCAAATGTCTCCACTCACAGTGCTGTAATGTGCTGTGCACTGAGCTCTCCATCATATGACATTCATTTTTGATGCATGTTGTTTAACAGGATTTAACATCATTTCTACAGTATGTGCTGACACCTGAGTTTTGGTTGCACGAAGGCAACTAATAGACCAGTAGACCGATAGAAGACTTAGACCAGCTTTTAAAGGTAGTGCTAACTAAAGAATGGAAAGGTAGCCTATTTTTTACTTACCATGAGTTTTGCTTGAACGAGTCTGCAGGGAGAATGATCACCACTAGATTTTGCTATTTTTTCTTTAATGTGAACTGTCAGCTCATCGTGGATCCAACGTGCAGTTAAGAGGCCGTCATTAATAAAATCATGTTAATTAAACAGTGTGAACAATTTGCTAAATGGTGCCATTGTCTTGAATGTGTTCACATTAATGTTTCTATTTAAACTACAACCCACACATCCATTACACTCCTCCAGCATTTCAATTATGGATAGGCAGGAAATGACTACATTTATATTGGGCACAGAGGAGATTAAATGCTGCTGTAGTTTTGGAACTCACTTCATATCAAGCCTTTGTAGGATTGAGGAGAATTTTACAATTCACATTATTATATTAGCTAAACTAGAGATATATCCTGCTGCTCTATCACCTCTACTGCTATCACAAGAGGAGACTGGGGATGGCCTTTTGCATTACTCTCAGTTACTCTACACTATTTGGACAGTACCAAACTTTAAGATATTGAACTTACATTGGGATGCTAATCAGTCATACTATTCAAAGACAATTACATATGTTATATCATCCACATATTATTCACAGTATTTGTATGAACGTCAGATGTTGTAACTCAGCCCAACCCTGCGAGTGCAATAAAGATCAGGGACATTTGAAAAATTATAACATTTACATTTGTATTTATTTCTTAGTCATGTGTGCTTTTTGTCTATAGTAAAGTTTAGTATGTGGGGGCCAAGAATTACTGTGTTGCTGGAAGGATCAAAACTAAGTTGTTTTTTTGTTTTTAAATGTCCTAAAGGCTGCTCCAGAAATGTTATGAATATGGGGACCTACGAAAGACAGATAAAAAAGACTGGTTAAATTGAAACAGCAGTTTAAGCAGCATAAAGTTTTCCTGACATTTAGTCCTCAGTGGAAGTCAAGTTCAAAACACCACATCCCACAATTCCCATGATGCAACTCAGTGCCATCTTTGAGCAAGCTGCTAGTGTGCTCCATCACATCAGCCTGTCACATGGTTCAATAGATTCATCACCAACTCAACTATCCCATTTTGGAGATAAGGAGGGTACATTCAACAATTTTTTTGACTTTCTGTGACTTCGCCCCCTAACTCCGAGCTAATCCAAAAATGGAAAGAATAGGGGTGTGTGTACAGCTAAGGGTTTGTTTTAATGTCGACCTGTGGTACGCATACGGTCACCCACCTGTTACTCAGCGAGGTCACACCCTCAAATTTGATTGTAATTCAAACTAGAAGCCTTACTAAATTGCAAACAGGTCAGTTAAACAGTCATCATGAAGAAGGATGACAAAGAAGTAGCTGTAGAGACCAAAACTTTTTTTCCACTCGGCTGTAAACTCCAGCCCTTGCTTCATTCTTCACGGATGAGAAGAAGGTTGATCCTTCCAGTGAACATTCACAGTGAACACAGCAACATTCTTAGGAACTTTTGTGTAGTATTGGTGGACTATCCATTCCAAAATTACAAGAAAAAAAGAAATAAATTAAATGAGGCAACAATTGGAACAACAATAATACTAATAATTATAGTCATTTAAATGTTATGATTCACTGAAGTGACCACTTGCTCTAATTTGCTAACTGGACCAGGAAAACGAGTCATTAGTTTTCTCAGCAGTGCTCAGGACAACCTGCAACACTCTGCAAATGTCAGTGTGTTGACCTGTGAAAAGCTCCTCGCTGTGGTGAGGACAGAGGGATGCTTAAATGAGTCCCAGTGGGATCCATCACCACCTGGAGTCTCTATTTAACACCTGCCAGTGGCCTGTTGCCTTTCAGAACATGAAGCCGCTGTAAAAGACTCCTTGTGTCCTCAGCTGGAAAAAAATGCTGACCAACAAGTGTGCAAAGAAAAAAGAGCTTTTAGCCAGTTTTGCTCTTTTTTTTTTTTTTGGTGACCACTGAAAAGGTTTGTAAGAGGATTTTTGAAAATGCGATTTATTGACTCACGAAGAGGTTATTCATCATCCTTAAATCCTACTGATGTAACACTAATTTTCATTTTTCAGCCTAAAAGTCTCTGTTCATTTGAGGACACAGTTGTGCCTAAAAAGATTTTAGACAAACATGATCAAAATGGGAACTGAACAAGTTGAACATGAGTATAAGCTGTTGTGCTGATAAAGGAACACACTCAGCCTCCAAAATTTAAACATTTTATTTCATACCTACAAATATCATAAGTCAGAAGTGTTAGTTTCACTGCCTCTACTTATAATGTAACCCTGTGTCTATCAGAACAGAGGAAATAAAAAAAAAAAGTTGTGGTGTCATGGACATGTACAGCCAAGGAAATGATAACAAGCCTCTTGGCACCTAGAAAATGATTCCACACACCTATATAAATCAGACAGAGGACACAGGAATGTAGGTCACGGTGGGCTTGGGGCAAGCTGGCAAACCTCCCTTTCATTTCTGTGACATTGAACCACACTGACAGGGGCTTAATCACCGAGCTCAAACTCCACTCCTGTCTGAATCGCTGAGGGTCAGTTCCTCCATGCATTAGGACTTTGAAAGGCCGTGGGTCTGAGTGACAAGGTGAAGGGGGAGCAGGATGTCAACCTGTGGTGAAAGTCAATTCAAATGGGCAAGTGTGGACCTGAACTCAGACTGGTATTTTTATAATTTTTTATAATTTGTCAAATTATGACAGTCAAATAGTAGACAGCTGCTGCCAAAAAAACCCCTCATACCTTTGTATATTTTAAATTTAAGATATAGTTTTTATGCTTGTTCATCAGATTAAAGGTTCAGTCCACAGAACAACAAAAAAAACTGTGCAGTCTTCTTGTGTGGTTTCTAGCTGGCAGCGGTGATGTTCATTTTCTCTTGACAAAACTTTTGACTGTTGGAGAGTTAATAAAGACACGATTATAAAATGTCCCCTGTACAGATACGTCTTCCAGGCAGATTGGAAGCTACTGCAGAGAGACACTCAGAGAGTCGGAATCAGAAAGTGACAAGATGAGCAGGACTAACTGATTAGCATGCAAACTTCAGTAAAAGAAAAGCCGTGAGAGACAAGAGCTCTTTGTTTCCACCTGAGGTGACAGCTGTTGGTGAGTAAATGATGGTCTGATCTCACAACATTTCTTCCAAATTGGTAAGTAAACAGCAATTAATACTACTGTTAGCTATGTAGCAAGATCAAAACTTACGAATAACTCTGTTAATTGTGTTGAGGTGGAGACAGAAATCTAGGAGAGATCTTAAAATCTGAGAAAATAAAGCTGAATCTATTTGAATGGATAGAAAACCATGACAATAAGGACATGAGATATATATGTTTGGTGTACTTTCAGTGAAGTACCCTTTTAAGAGAATTTCCTCAAAGGCATTTTTGTCCTACTAAACACACTAGACACAACATAGGCTACATTTGTTTATGTCTCACTGTATTCTTTCTTTATGCTTTATAAAGGATCTTTCAAAGGGTCATATCTAACCAACATCATCTGAGGATAGGGTGTAGCAAACACAGGCCGATCTGGAAAACATCAAAGTTCAAATGCTTTAATATATATGACTGCCATGTTTTGATTATGATGTGCTTCTCAGTAGGAGACAGGTGGTTAAAAATAACAAGGGATGCTGTGATAGCTGTGTTTATAATGCTGTACAATAATACTGTACATAAACCACTGTTGCCTGCAGCAGCTTATCAAATCAGGTGTGAATATTCCTCTCGGCTCAATTTTAAAAGCCACCCACATCACCCCATCATCTTTGTGATCTTTTGCTGTGGCAATTTCTCTACAGTGCTGATATTTCCATAACATAAAAAACAGACACCGCTTACAGTGAAGACATAATTGAAATTCATCCTATGACAACCCAGGTCCTACGGTGTACAAGTACCTCACAAGATTCAGAAACAGATCACATCAAATGGATTTTTCCATTCTGTACTGAAGGCAGTGAAAAGAAACACTGCCTCAGACTGTAGGAATGTGTAAAAGTTTTTTTTTCTTGCTATGCCATGTGAGCGTCTGTGAGGGTCTGTCCCACTGTCCTACTTCCATTCTTGAGAATTCCCTCAGTAGTAATGTGTCCTAAGTTCATCGCTGGTGATTTTGGGCTACCCGTATCAGAGTCCTCTGGCTGAGGCTCTAAGAAAGCCACCCTTTTTCCATTTGACCTCCGTTGTCCCGACTCCACCTCTCTGGGGTCTGAACAGAGGATGATGGCTCGTCCTCCGCACCCTCTTGCTCCACCCCGGCTTTCTCTGCAGCGACAGGGGGTGAGGTAGAGGTACAGCAGCACCAGTATGATGCTGACCACACAGGAAGCGAGGGTCGTGAACGCAGTGTTGAAATGCTCTGCGCCACTGCGATGTGGAGAGTCACTGGTGGAGGCAGAAAAGTTTCCGATCACAACGCTGACCTCCACGGTCTCATAGGGTTTGTAGAGTCGCTGGCGGGCTGCTACGCACCCATACGTACCAGAATCCTCCTTGAGTGCTCCTCTGATTTCAAGGGTACCATTGGGGAGAACTATTACGTGATCACTGGGATCACTAGTTGATGAATTGACAACAGTCCTTGGGGTAATCCAGAACACCACCTGACCCTCCTGGGTTGACGAAGCCAATCCTGGGCATGGAACTCTCAGCCTTTTACCAGGCTCCTCTTGGTAAGTCTGTGCCTCAAAGGGCATGTCCGAATCCCTCTGCTGGCTACAATTAAGCTCTGGCCCTGAAGCACCACTACATGGGTATTCACCTCTGAAGTCCACCAGAGGACGATACTGTTTCCACATCCAGTACTCAAGTAAGGCAGCTAAAGCACAGTCACAGACCAGAGGGTTTTCCTGCAAATAAACTCCACCTTGTGGGGTGACAGAAAGCAGACTCTGGACAGGCACCTCAGAGAGCCTGTTGTAGGACAGATCAAGAAATGTCAGGTTACAAGGCCCTCCAGGTTCCCTGTAAATCCCCAAGGGAAAATCTGTCAGTTTGTTACCAGAGAGGTAGAGCTTCTGCAGGCTGTGAAGATCACCGAAGGCCCCTGGACTGATCTGGACTATCTGGTTGTCAAACAGCAGGAGCTCTTTCAGTTCCTTCAACCCAGAGAAGATCGAGAAGTTCAGCACTGTAAATTGGTTGGATGAAAGGTCAAGGTGGAGGAGATGCGGCGTGACTCTGAAAGCATTCACCTCAATTCGGCTTATGGAGTTTCGACTGAGAACCAGTGTGGTGAGTCGCTCAAACTGTTGGGGATACCAATCCGTGGGCAGGGCAGAGAGAGTGTTGTGGCTCAGGTCCAGCCGTGTGGCATAGTTGGGGAGATCAAAGGGCAGCGTGGACAGATTGCGGCCGCTGCAGGAAATGATATCACTGGCACAAAGGCAGTAGGATGGGCAAGTGGCCACAGAGGGAGGGAAGCCAAGACACAAGAGGAGCAGTAAGGCTGCAGGGGCAGGGTCACAGTGGCTGCCTCCAACAAACGATTCAATGGGATGCATCCTGGTTTTCCCTTAAGGTGGGATCTCAGGTCACTGTTTCACCTGGTGTACACATGTCAGGTTTACAAGCCTCTGATGATGGAGTGATTCTATCATCTGAAGAGAAGAAACAAAGAAGACACAGGGAACGTGTAAATAAATCTCCCTATGTTTTATATTACTTGTACAGTTAAATATTGTACCAAAGAATCTCCATGTTATGAATCTACACATGCTTGGCAATCACAGAGCTATTATACATGCATTATAACACATGCTTAGCAATCACAGAGCTATTATACATGCATTATAACACATGCTTGGCAATCACAGAGCTATTATACATGCATTATAACAAGCAGTAAGATATACAGTGAGAACTCGCAGTAACAGTATGATTAAAACAACAATACAGAGAAAGGCATTACATGCATGCAACTAAAAATAAATAAGAATCCATATTTAAATGCAACAACAATAGCTACTGATGTCATTTGCACATGACAACTGTTAGTAACTGCCGGAACAAGTGTAACTTAATCCATACACGCTAGTGATCCATACTCCTCCCCCATTTCACACCAGTACAGGTCTGCTTCAGCTTCAGTTTACAGCACCAACTATTCTCATTCAGTTTGACCCATTATCTATCAATCTATGTATCTAGAGTGTAGGGTAAGTGTACTAAAAGCTGAATAATAATTTCAGTGTCAAAGTGTTTTGTAGTGTAAAGAAAATAAGGAAACTGTGGACCTGCAACAATAAGATAATATATCAGTTACTTAGTTTGGTGATAGTAAATCTTTGAGTAGTTAGAGCATGGTGAAATAATGATTCAATGTGAAGATTTACTGATTTTCCAGGAAAAAAAACCTATGCGCAATTTTCCGCTTTTCAGACACACCAGAAAATAAGCGACACGGAAGGGCAATTGTTCGCAGGTTGTGAAGTTTACAGAAGTGACAATAGTGTACGAAATAAAATAAAATAAAATAAAAATAAAGTCAGAGATCGATGATGAGGGAAAATGAGTGTGTGTGCGTGGACAGATCTGCTGTTGCTCCCTCCTCTGCTCCCGCACATTATTTGGCTGAGTCCAGAGATCGCTGCGTGGAACCAGAACAAAGCAAGCGCAGCGAACACACACTCACCTCACACCCTCACCGTCCAGACCCTCGGCTCCTCCGGCTCCTCGTGCACACCCGTGTGTAAATCCTAAAAAATCCAACAGGCAACTTCGCTCATTTGGGAGAGAAGTGCATCGCTGTCACCCCCTGCACATAATCTGTTGACAGGGAAGCCGCAGCTGATTTACTGTTCACCTGCAGGCTCGGGTTACACAGCGCGGTAGGAGGGGTCGTCCTGAGAGTACACGGACCTGACCAGAAGCCATACAGCCAGCAATGTGAGTGGATGCTGCCAGAAAGGAGGAGAGAGTGTGTAAGAAGAGGAGGAGAGGAGGCAGCATCAGCACCACACACTCTGATCATCTCAAGTATTTTGTGATTTCCACTAATGGATTTTTTAATCTCCACCTCCACCAGACCCCAGTAAATGTAGGACTACACTTTACATGTGAATGCAAAATGATCACATCACCTACGGCTGTTTCTGTGTTACTGCCTGGCAGATGGTTTTCTTTTACCCATCCATTAAGATTGTGTAGAAACATTGATCTGTTACACAACTTGAGTGTGGGTCAACAATGCATCAGATGACAACAATGTGGTGACAGACCCGTAGAGAGTTATCATCTACTCTGTAGTCGACCTGAGCGTTTTAGTGTCTTGTCGCTGATTGTTATTGTTCACTCTCATCACTTCCACGTTAATGATGATGTTCTGGATTTGCTTCCGATGCTTTTGAGTACTTTTTAGGATTTTTTCATATTTTTCATACTTTTTCTAGGCAGATACAGTCATGGAAAAATTATTAGACCAGCCTTGTTTCTTCAGTTTTTTGTTCATTTTAATGGTACAACTAAAGGTACATTTGTTTGGACAATATAATGTTAACAACAAAAGTAGCTCATAAGAGTTTAGTCTAAGAGCTGATATCTGGCCATTTTCCATGGTTTTCTTGATAATAACCAAAATCACTTAAGTTCTTGCATCAATAGCTACAGTATGGCATTGCACTGCCAAAAACAGTGCTTTAAGGCATCCCATGTTTTCTTTTCTGTCTGTTAGTCACATGATACACACAGGAGTTAGTACTTGACTGCATAACCATTGCATTAAAATGAACAAGAAATTGAAGAAAACAAGGGTGGTCTAATCATTTTTTCTATGACTGTACAATGCTTTGACCTAGTCTTATCTAGTTAGTCCTTCTTTAAACTTGTGCTCATCTGAATCAGGCACTGATAATGTATGTGGTGTGGTCGTGTGTTGTAGTGCTCAGCCTGCTCGTGGTTTATGTTGACCCACAGGAACAATCAAAATCTAGCCAAACTCACGATATGAGTAGACTGTCCAAATCACAGGAGCTTCAGTTATGATAACGCTAAACTGTGTCACAATATGTCAGTGATACAGAGAAGCCCCAGCCTACAAATAATAATAATGTCCAGATACAAGGGGATGAAATTTGATACTTTTTTGGAGTATCTTTCAGCTTAATAAGGGCTAAAAGTCATGGTGTCTGTGTTTCTGCTGCTTGACCATTCTGTTTTTAATTGGCCTCTTGTAAGTTCCTCCAACTTTATGAAAATGCAACACTAAATCACTGCAGCTCCTCTCCCTTAAAGCTCTGAAGGCCAGTGTCATTACTGCACTGAGTCACAGATAGTTGCCCATCAATCACCTGGCACACAGAAACAGAGTGTTATAATGCAGTGTTGGAGTAATATCTTGTGCTGATATCTTTAAAAGGTCCTTTAGCTCACTGTTTCTTTCAGTGTGCAGAACAGTCTGTATCAATGGGTGACTTAAAGGTTTAGATGTCGTTCTTGCTGCAAACTGAGCGCTCATCACCCCTGCAGCGATGGCCGCCCATCGGCTTTGTGCTGTTAATAGTGGCTTTGCGAGGACGTTTTGGATCATTAGAGATAACATCATTATAATTAAACATCTGTAACCTTCAAGACGTCTTTTTCATCTCTAGAGGAGCCACAGCTTCGTCACGCTGTTCTAGTGACGGCTAAAACGATGCGTCAGAGAAGATGTACTGGATAAGTCAACAAGACCTGATTTAGCCTACAAAAACTCCCGCCCCACCCTTTTTTTTACTGTAATAGATGTGAAGCATTTTAGGATTTGCTTGTTGAGGCAGAATGTTTCCGATGGAATTAAAGCTTTGCGAAAGGTTGACATAATCCCCATTATCCCTGTGGTGTTAGAATACAAAATTTAGTCTGCTGCCTCATTTATTCACTTCATGTCTCCACGTTTGGTGTTAATGCTCCCCATTACAATGACATGAAACTTTATTTCTTGTTTCTGTCTGTGTTTCAGAGGCTGTTAACTGCTCTGTGTGTGTATGTCGGTGTGGGTGTGTGTGTGTTAGTCTGCAGCAGATGGTGTCTTTTAAGCCACATGAAAGTATTCTCCCACCTAATCAGTTTGTCAAGGTTGTAAGCTGTGAGCTCGGAGCTCCATCAGCTGTTTTTTTTTTTTCTTTCTTTTCCGTTCTTGTTGGAAGTCATGGCTCAACATACACAGACAATTCAATACCTTCAAATAAAGAGGAGAAAAGAAAATCAATCAAGTTCTCATTTTTAAAGATGAGTCAGTTCCATCAGCTGAAAGAGATGTGAGAGTGAGGCACATTGTCTTATAATGCAGACTTCAGTCTAATCACAATGCTTTCATAATTATGAGCTTTCCACCAGGGACACTGTGACAGACAAATCACCGTATGTTTCCATGGCGCCGACCATCAAAGGGGAAGGCCTCCGGGGATTTTGCCAGAGTGTCCATCCTCGCCCAAGGATCACACAGTCACATCGTTAATATGCAAGGGAAGGAATGGAGGGTCCAACATTTTCCAGTTCCCTCATTTCAGATAACTTAACAATGAGCAGCAGTAATGATCAGTGCAGAATGTCACACGCACATCGAATCAGAAGCTTCAGCAATCCAGTGATGCCTGCTGGTCTTTACTGGCAGTTTAATGAATGTAACCATCTCCTGCATGTAATGCCTTGTTTAAAGGAAAATAGTCACTGATTACGTTAGATTGAAGGTCAGCAGGGTTCTGAGAGCTGGTTTTTAGTTGCACCAAACTTCAATATCCCAGCCTTCGGTCCTTAGACCAGCTCGGAGCATTTAGTTGTTTGCAGGATGAGGAGACACCGTCAGCTCAGTGTGCAGTAAACAGAAGTCACAGAGACACCCTGAACTTTAGTTTTACCGTTTAAGATGTTTCTGAAGTTACCAGGAGGTATAAAAGACACAACTTTGTGATTCCCCTCAGGTGATATTATCATTTCCTTTCCCAACTGAAAGGGATGTTTGACATCTCTCTCAGCAAGAAACTAATAAATATACTTCCTTAAATGTCAGAGTCTTTAGTTTTAAAAGCAAATACTGAATATCTTTCTGATGACAATATTTTGCTTTTACTCTTTTTGGCATTTATTTCTATAGTGACAGAGGGGAGACAGGGGAGACAGAGAGGTCAGAGAAGAGCCAGAGACTAAGGTACATATCACAAAAGGCCCAAACTTGACTCAAACTCAGTGAGGGCCCAGCCTTGGCACATGGCCCTCACTGGTAGGTGAGCAACTGGGGAGCCACAGTTTTCAATGTAAGTCAAATCACAAACACACACATCCTTTGTGGGAAAACAAGACAAGGTCATATGACAGAGGAAGACAGAGGATCATAGAAGATAAAATACCACCAACTCAAACCAGGGTAACTGGGTCAAGGACCAAAAGCGCAAATAGTAAGCAACCTGCCAGGTGAGCTACATGCTCTAAAACTGGTTTCTCCTTTTCTTCTCCACACAACTTACAAGCTTTTATTTACTTGACTAACTCCAGAATGTAACAGATTTTTACAAGAGGTCGGTCGTTATGTCTAATTCCCTCTGCTTCATATGTAGAGTTGGTCACAGTCGTTAAGATGAAGCCTAGTTTCTGATGACATCTCTCTCTCCCTCCCTATAGCCTGCTCTCTCTGCTCAGTGTGTCTTATGTTTAATTATTCCTGTGCCTCCTTGAGTAATAACAATAGATGTAATGAAAGTAGTTTATTTGCTTTAATGGAGGTAAGGCCGAGTGTATTGGAAGTGCCATGCTCTCTAATATAATATACCGGTATGACAATTAATGAGAGAATCAATGTGAGAATGACCAAACCCACTGATAGAGAGTGATATATCGCATGAGTATAAATACTTAGAGGATTTTAACATCAAACCATTAAGCAGATGATCTTGTCTTACTTGATGATATTTCCCCTTCAAAGCTTGACAACAGCTGTGCATAGTTGTTGCTAAAGCTAGAAGGAACATGACTTCTGGTAAAAAAAATTTTACCACACACATAGATTGAAAAACTTAACATGACATACAAGCCCTGTCCGTACATCATTTTGTCTCATCCTTCTCCATCCAGCAACTGCTCTTACTAACGACCCTTCAACACCCTGCAGTGGTGACAGAGCTGAGGAGCACAAGAGAGGTTTTAATAGAGGAACCTTCCATATTTGATTGAGTGCAGACATAAGCCATAATTACCACAAGAGCGTTCAAGTCCATACTCTGCATTAAAGAGCAGATAGTGGGTGTCAGACGGAGAGGGAGATATTAGTATATTTTATGGTATCGTTCCTGGGAGATCTTAGAATGACTTTATACACCTGCTTTCACTAGTTCGTACTTATCCATGTGACTTTAATAAACTGTAATATGTGAAATCGGCTTTATTATTATTGGTTGACCCAGAAAACAGTCAACAATCGCTGACCTGTTGCTCCTAGAGCTCCAAAGAGAAGCCTGAGAGATGAGATGGTTTGGTCTTCAAAGTACAAATAACTCCTTGATCAACACAAAATGTCAGCAAAACTCATATGAAGAGCAAAACATTTAAAAAAATATCTTTATCACAATTTAATAATGTCCATTGTAAATAAATATCCAAAAGCCACTTAACCATTGAGATATATCTTATAACTCCAGAGGTCATCATGTTTTCAAGTTTATTTATAATGTAGTGACATTTGTGTGTAAATCCACAGGTGCACTGCAAATCAGGACCAACTAACAGCTCATTCAACATGTTCAACAACCTGTTTCTAAAAATGGGCAAGAAATTGGGTCAGACTTTTGAAACACCTGACCTAAATGACCTGAAATCCTTGCCAACCCGGTTAGTGAAACAATAACAGGAGCAGAACAAGTAGAGCATCTGTGGCAAACTAGTCGAGAGCATTCAAGTAATGTCTGCATCCATTTCTCACTGTTAGCAGCCAGCGTCATTAAGAGTATGTTGTGGCTTTGCTGTCAGGTGACTGCAGCTCTGGGGGTGGTACAGGTCATACGCTATTCAATTCCCAACTCCTCCAGTCCGCATTTCAAAGTGTCCCTGGGCAAGATACTGAATCTAATTGCCCTCAATACGTTATCAGCGTGTGAGTGTGTGGAGAAACTCTTATGAATGTGTGTATGAATGGGTCAACATGGTTTCCCTTTTAAAGCGCCTTGAGTGGTCGATGACACTTGAAATATCTTATAGCTTTCAGCTGTTCTCTCAGATTTCCACTGTGACTACTCAAACCTGTATTAATTTTGTATTAAGCCAGATTTGAATACATGTTTATGTGTGTGTGTGTCTGTGTGTGCGTGTGGAGTGATCATATTGAGTCCATCCTAGAACAGGCTGCTTATCTCTAGTTCGGAAAAGCAATCACACATTATCTATTGTCCATTTTTATCAGCAGTCTCTTTTTTTATAGCACTTTAGCTGACACACAGTAAACACATGGATGATGTAATACCCCTTGCATATTTCCACTCTTCCACTCCAGCTGCTTATTGCCGACAGATCCTCTATGTTATGTCTGTGTTCATACACGAAACACTCCACTGATGTTCACGCCAGGAGCTGCCTACCACCTCCTCTTTGTGAGTGTGTGTAAGACAATGTGTGGGTTTTAATAATGCATGTAGTACCTTGCAGGACCCTGGTGACATTAAACACAAGTTTTTTTGTGTTTTGAGTGTTCGAGCCCACTGCAAATGGTAAATGAAACATCATTTTCACAGCAGCAGTGAGGGTGTTTTTCATAATCTAACATTCAAAATACTGTACTGTATATTTTTCACAAGTCAAAATCCTGCAAAGACACGGCTTCTTGGCTTACAAGTGACCTTTGACCCTTTTTAGGGTTAAAGGGGATGCATCATCTGAGTGAAACCTGAAGCCAGCTTGTCAAACATGCGACCTGGCCCCCTCCCACAGCCTTACTTACTGTTACTTACTGAGCATGTGTTGACAGTGGTGACAAAAACGTGTCACGTGAAGGCTCAGAGTGAGATTTGAATAATCTGTTAGATTTCATATTTTGTACATACAGTACATAACAACATATCACAGGCATTGATAACATGGCGAGAGCTGAAAGATCGGTGTTAAAAATAGCAGCAAGCACCTCTTAGCAATGGTGATAATTACCAGTCATTAACATTTCCAGGTCAAAACATATTGTGTTAGTCCTGTGCTACTATGACATGCACATTATGTACAACATGTTGATGATTGTTTTGTTTGCCAAATTGAAATTATTAGATTGGCATCACCATCAATCCTGTCTGTCAATCTACACTAAGAAGTCTTTAATATGAACTTTGCCATTTCTTTAGTGTCATTCATTTATCCACATCCTTAAAACATTGTCAGAAATTCGGAAGTAGTGTTCTGTGGTGACTCTTTCTTGGGGAAATTCTCTGATGCAGAAGAGGTTAGATTATAATGAGCACTGAGAATATGACTGAACAGAAGAGAAGCCAATATGAATACAATATATATTGTAAATAGAAAATACAATATATGTAGAAAAAATTCATGATTTCCATGTATGACGTATATATACATGTAAATGAAAACGCATTGGCCCCAGAAAAATCTCATATATTAAAACATACATCTACCCAATATGTATATGTATGTTTTTGTGTGTTTACTTCTATTGTAGTCATTCAGCGATCTCAGCCTGTCAGTGTCTGTTGATAGTACATAAACTGTAGGAACCAAAAGTCTGAGACCACTTTCACAGAATCTGAAGAAAGAAATGATTTAAAAATGTATATTTATGTTGTTTTAAAGGAGAAGTTCTGTTTTTTGCAACCTGGACCTACGACCTCGATGACGTCACTTCCGTGCCACTGCCGAAGTCCTAGGTCAGTGAAAAGCCGTGTAAAAAATCCCGGATGACAATAAAAACAAAACTCTGAGCCGCTCCGAACTCACAGGGGAATAGTGCTGGTGATTCATAACAACATATTGGTGAAATGAAGGAGTTTCACAGCAGATAATGTCTTATTTAGACGCTGCATCGTTGCCCCAACAACTCCCGTTATATGGATATACGTAGATCACGAGTGAATCTAAATATCTTCCGAAGGACTCCAAGTTACACCAAAGTTGTTCGGGTGAGTAAATGAACGTATTTTATGCTAGAAATAAGGGCCAGGTTGCAAAAACGGAACTTCTCCTTTGATAGACTGGCATATAAAAGTAAAATGTATATTGTTTACATTTACAGTTGCAACATATTATAATGATATCTAATCCTAAATGTTCTTCTATTATTCTACTATTCATTTACAGATTTTACCATGTACTTGATTTACTTTACTCTTCATGACTATTGATGTATATATGTGATAATAATTTTTCACCTCATAGATGTCATATACCTTGTATGTATCACATTTCTGTAGGGGAAAAAAGAATGCAAGAAGAAGGGCAAGAGCATAATATTAACAATCCTCTCAATGACACAGAATGTTCCACTTCTTTCTTGTCCACTGTGATTTACTTGGACCCTCTACCTCACCAGACTGCTGCAGTGAAAATAACCAAATATTCCCTCGATCTTCTGGGTTAATGAAGCAGGAAAAGCAGCTGAAGAACATAATGATGTGTCTCTCCATTAGTGCTGATGTGCTCATGTCTTTGGATGAAAGTATCCCATCCTTCTGGCTGCTGTTGTGTATGTTAATAGCTACATGTGGCATGTTTAAGTCCGTGTGATGGCAGATAACACTGACAGCTCCCTCTCTCTATTTGCCGTGTGCGGTACTTCCCAGGGAATAACACACAGTGCCGGTCCTCCTGTCCGGCTCCAATTAAAGCTGAAGAAGAAAAAAAATCCATCTCAAGCCCCTTGTCCCCTCGTCTCATTTAAATCACCACTTTTCCAACAGCAGCTAAAAAATCCAAGAGCTTTGTTTTCCATGAAGAACCTTTATGCAGCTTTATGCAGTGTATTAGGGAAAGAGGTTTTAAATGCTTTTTTGTGTATTACTTCTATCAGAAAGGCATACTTTAATACCAGAGAAACCATTAAAGTTTACAGCAGAAAAGCCTTTAAGAGAGGATTAATTAACTCATCACTGATCAAATTTGCAATTATGCGTCTTCCCTTTTTTTTTCTTCAGAAGTTAAACCTCTTAAGACAGAGCCTGCGGGACAAGTGAGCCTCAGTTTCTGCACCATATTCTGACACCACTGTGGAGAAACAGCACCCTCTGGTGGTCACATGGTGTGTGTCTGCTCAGGCAACTATCGTCTCAGTATCTACACACAACAAGCAGATGTGTCCTCATGTTTGGTGTCTTGTAGCTATAAAATGAAAGATATGCAGTTTTGTTTTGTTTTTTATCTTGAACTACACTTCTGATTAACTTTTTTTTTTATGAATAACTGTAGTTTTGGATGACAAAGAGTATGAAGCTAAAGGCAGTGTTGTAAAAGTTCACACTTGACAAACCTGTTTCAAAGTTCACTTCAAGGTCAAAATGAAGTTACGCGTTCTTTCTTTTTTTTTCTTGGTTTTTTTTTTTCTTTATGATTTCCTGTGATCATCATTCTCTCAGATATCCATAAAGACGTCTGACCAGAGAGTTTCAACTGTGTCATTCCAGTTATTGTCATTTATGTAGTTACTGTTTTTCAGGTAGTGATGAAGTTTGGTTGTATTAAACACAACGGACATTTAAAATGATATGAATCCTGAGCCTTCAAACACTGACCTCAGGTCAGATCATTGTCATGGATTGTGGTTATCTAATACTGTGAATCATTGTGAGAACACTGGCAGGTTCAAACATGTCTGACAGTGGAGGATGTGTCAGGAGGTTTAAGAAAAAAAATGAAAACCTTCTTGCTTTTTGTCACCAGCTAGGTGAAAGGGAAAGTGTGAAGTTTTTATTTCATTTTCTTGATTATAACATAAATTGATGTAGCTATTAAGTTTCAAGGCTTCACAGAGGTTTATTAGAAGTGTAACACAACTGCTAAATTAAGCTCCTATTTACGAGTAGCCAGCAGCTATCAACACTAACACAGTCAGAGCCCCTGTAACAACATGATCAAACCTAGTCTTGATATAATCTCATTTCCTGTCACAGAATCACATTAGCACAGCTCTGCTGCATCACCCAGAGGGCAAACACTTGAGACTAAATACAGTAGAGAGAGAGGGAGAGTAAATTAGTGTTTACTGTAATTCGGTGAAACAGCAGCAGCACTTCACTGACTGCTGTTTCTGTTCATTGGTGTGAATGAGTTTATTTTCTCTTGAGAAGAACATTTTGAAACAGACTTCTTAAATAAAAACCTTAACGTCGCTTCTCTGTATGATGTATGTCCTGCTTTTCCACTGTAGTTCAGTGTTTTTGTAGCTGTATGGTCTGTATGCATAGGTGTGTGTTTTGAGCCTGTTTGTCAAGATGACGATGGGTATGTGTGTGTGTGTGTGTCTGTGTGTGTTGCCCTCTGTGTCAGAGATTGCCCTCCCCCTCTGCAATATTGACACACGTGTGCTTGCCGTGACAATTGTGGGAGGAGAAAAGGGCTTTGCACGTCATACATCATGCTATCATCACCA
>OMNW01009283.1:5293-18051 GCA_900303245.1 Selene dorsalis
ATGGCTTTTTATTTTCTTTTTAATTGTTGCTGTTATGCAGGAGTTCTGTCTGTCCCTGCATCACCACAGCATTGTATAATGGGAGCGGATGGATTTTAGGCTGTTTAGGCCATTTACATCACACAAAACCGAAATTTTTTTTCACAGACGACGTCAGACGGCCATTCAAACATACGCCGAGGGGTTTGTTTACTTCAAGAAAGCGGACATGTTTGTAAATGTAGCTGTAATACAAAGTCTCGTGCGAGAGTCAAGTTGATGCACTCAGTATGTTTGTTTGGTTTTATTTGGCTGGTGAAGAGCGAGTGAGAGCCCTGTGTCCTGTCACTGTAAAAGACGGTGTCCTGTTAATGAGTTTCCTCTCACTCTCACAATGTGGTGCCTTTTGAGCCGTTGGCCTGTAAATCAGTAGTTACTGCATTTAGTACCAGAAAGTTTCCCTCTAATGTCTGATGAAGTGGTTGATACCAGTACAATTCTTACTTTGTCACAGTTTGTCACGGTAAATACAAATTCTTGGGGGACATCACAGTTCAAACTTCATTTCAACCTGTTTCATGGTCTGAGGGCTCAGGTGAGGAGCAAACACAACAGACTCCTGTCAGGATCCCACTTGATACAGTGAATACACATTTAATGAGAATAAGGTATGAGGTTTATGGAGAGATGTAATGGTGCAGCTTTAACCAGTCTGGGTCTTTTTTTTTTTTTTTTCACCGCAGTGTGGGAGTTGTAGCGTTGGATGTGTTGGAAGCTTTTGGACTGAAGTCTCGGTAACAGTTGGACTGTGTTCATCAGTGCTGGTTGTCTGTGGGTGTGTTTTTATACGCAGAGAATTAACCCCAATGAGACACTTCAGCACATGGTGTGTGTGTGTTTGTCTAACCACCACCAGATCCCTTGCTGTGCTTCTCTGATGAATTAACCCCAATGAGACACTATAGCACATGGTGTGTGTGTGTTTGTCTAACCACCACCAGAACCCTTGCTGTGCTTCTCTGATGAAAACAAAGCCCCCGTGGAAGATCAGATACGTCATTATATTTCAGCTCCCACAGCCCACATCTGATCAGACGCATGTGGTGTGTCTGAAGTGATGTCCTGCCTTGCTGCAGAGTAACAGCAGACAGCTGAGCTGATGCATGATGCTGATGTTAACGGAGACACGTGTGTGTAATGTAGTAAAGCCAGCATCATCTCTCTGTTAATGTAATGTTTTTTTGTCAGAAAGACGAAGGCAACTTCTGCATTCATGTTCCACATGGCTTCATTCAGGCACTATGGCACATTGACACATAAATTTAATGTGAAGCTGCTCCGTATTAAGAAACAGTAGCTCTGTGATGATACATGATCCAAATATCAATGATACACCAAACAGATCATGTTTAAGACGATCATTGAAGTAGTAAACATGAAACTGTAACATGAAGCTGTAGCAGGTCCAGATCTGACATAAAAAAACTTATTTTTACTATTTAAGTATTATTATTTTTGTTTACATATAATACATACTGTTTCTATATGAATGTATGCATTACAGTTATATAGCTGGATGTGTCTTTGCACATTCACATTATGATGAGTAAGACCTATACTGTGGCTCACTCTGTAGCTTCATGTATGCAATGTGTTCTGAGGTCATGAGGGGTTCAGTGGTCAACAAGTCAAAATGTTTGAGTAAATGCTTATGTTTCACTGACATTATCTGATGCAGTTAAGTATAAAAAGAGAAACTGTACACACACAGACACAAACACAGAGGATCATCAGCACAAATACAGTGACAATTTATAAATCTCTGACGTCCATACTCATAAATACACATGCACACACACACACACACACACACACACAGACACACACGCACACACACACACTCCGTCTCCTGTCTGATGTCCTACTATTGAGTTAGCATGGATCTCCACTGCTGGCAGTTTAAACTGCATTAACACAGGAACATTTAGAGTTTATAATTACATTAGTACCCCAACATCCTTCACTTGTGTGTATCTCTGCTGTGGCCTCTTATGCCTGAATGCTTGCGTGGTTTTGTACAAAATTGTGTGTCCCAGACTAATGACCATGGTCTGATGGTGGAGCCCCTGAGGATCAGGATCAGGTCTTAGATCAGAGATCCATCCTCTCATAATGGCACTGAATAATAAAAAGCCTACACTAATTAGCCACTAACCCTCACTCACTGTAATCCATGTTGGAAACCTCTCTGTCACGCTCACTGTCGTCTGCACCCCGTCTCTATTTCACTCTCAGGCAGGATTTATTAAAGCAGTAGTCTGTTAATGTCAGCAGCAGGATATTGAATTGTAATGTAAAACTTCAGATCACACATCTCTGGTCACCCATAAGTGTGTAGGTGTATTTTTCACAAAACATCAGAGCTCAAACAAATAGCTCAAACATTATTTTCTCTTTTTCAGTCATTAATTCTGTTAGATTTTCTTCCTTTTGATTTAGTTATTACAAAGAAAAACTAGAGTCACATCGTCGTGGTCGTATCCCTCTGCTCCTTTGACTAGTTCCTGGAACACAACTTGTTTATCCAAAGAAAATGTTCAACATCTGTGTGAAACTTTGTCATAAGTCTTGAGACTTGAGTAACAGTTAAAAAGCACATTGTGTTTCAACACTGACCTTTTATATTTGCCAAAATCTAATCAGTTCATTTTTAAGTCCAAATGAATATTTATACCCAATCATAAAGGATTGATCTGAGGCGATATTGTTGAGCCACATTTTGTGAGGTCACCATGACCGTGACCTTCGACCTTTAGTCACTAAATTATCAGTATTATTATCAGTTCATCTTTGAGTCATCTTTGGAGAACATTTAAAGACCATTTTAAAGAAATTCTTTTCAGGCATCACTGAGATATGTAATACAAGAGGCCATGGTGCCCTTTTGTGAGGCCATGATGCCCTTGACCTTTGACTCTTGAATGAAATCAGTTCATTTTTGAATCCAAGTAAATCTTTGTACTAGATTTGAAGATGGACCATCTGAAAACAATATGGCATCTAACTGTCAGCAACAAAGAGACACAAAAACAGAGTCAGTAACATTTAACTAGTGATGCAGCTTCACCACAGATATCTCTGGAGTTCATTTACAGAAACAGTTTGATTAATTTTAGATTCAGTCAAAGTTGTCAGAGCAATGTTTTACCAATAATACAGTCCAGTATTTATAGCACAGAAGAATTAAAGATGAAGATGTGTGTGAATCTGTTGCTGGTCTGTTCCTCTGTGCTCTCAGATCTCGTACAGTCATCCCTCTGACAGCAGCTGCTTCATCTTTATGACTGAAAACAACAGTTTTTATCTAAATGCTGTTTTAATATCAGCTCAGACATTTCCTGCTGCTGAGCTCAAGAGATAATTTTAGTTTTATTTCAAAGCTTTTTTTTTCCCCTAGCAATAAAACACAGGCAAGGCACAGACACTAAACAGCAGCAGAGGACAGGAAATATGATATTTAAGTCAGTTTTCCTCTGTCTCCATCATCAACATATATGCATTGTTTGAAATGCATATAACCCATTATGTCAATTTTAAGTATTTAAATCAAGCTTCCTCAGCCGTCTGCTCTATGATTAGATGCTTTGCACTGAGGACTCTATGACATCACTCTGCCTTTAAGTTCAGTTTTCTTATAAAGCAACCTCCAGCAAACACAGTAGTGAAGTTGTACAGGCACACTGTAGTGAACCCTGTGGATTCCTGTTTGTAAGAGCTCTGTTAAATGATCTAATGTCTCTGTACCTGCACAGCTCTCTCAGCTCTGCACCTCATTAAAGTTTGATGTTGTTTAAAGAAGCTGCAGCAGCAGAGGGCAGCGCTCACTACAGCTACAGCCACCCTGCTGTGGCCGTAAACACGAACCGTGGAAAACCCTCAGATTCCTAAGCCATGGTTTTCAGGCTGGTCCAGAGGCTGCAGCAACGGTCTCTCTTAACACGCTCCAATCTCACTGAGGCCGGAAGCACAGTCATGTTCATAGTTCGAATTATGTGTGGGCAATATAGCCGAAAAAATAAAATACCAACTCAATGCTAATTTACAATTTGAATCAGTTTTTCTTCTCCTCCTAAAAATACAGTCACTGAAATGACTCAAAACAAGTTGTGCTGTTATTTTATCAATAAAATAATAAAATTGAGCAAAAGCTAACCAACTTATCCTCAGCAATATGCAGTGCAACCGCAGCAGTAATAGCTTTCTACTGTGAGTCTTTCCTATTATACGGAGTGCAATGGAAAGTGATTGCACTACTGTTCTCTGCTTTTTGGAAAGTGTCTGCGGGCTGTAGTGGGTGTGAACTATGGAAGTCCAAAGGAAGGGGTTGAGGAAGTTTATGAAAAAATCTAGATTTAAAACACAAATTAATCACTGCTCTCCTGTCGTTTTGAGCTGCAGATGCTTTGATAGAGACAGCGTGAGTGATCAAAACTAGAAAATTTCCTTGCAGGCATTTTGACACTGTCACGGGGGCCACTGCCAGGTATGCCATCTTTGTCAACATGGGAATCAAACCCATGGCCTTAAGTTAGGGTTTCTGCCTCTGCGCTGGTCTCATATTTTGGCGTATTGTGGCCAAACAGCAAATCCTATCAGAAAAAGAAGCCGACCATGAACGTCCAGAGGACTTCCCGAACGCGTTGATATGTTTTTGGTGTTTCTAGAGTAAATATTTTTGAAACCCTTGCGAGGAAAAAAAAGCAGGAGTCCCTTCTGCTCGTCTCAGAAAATCTTTGTATTGGAGTCAATGGGCAGCAGGAATGGATCTGGCCGCACTGAGTGGCCCATAGTTTAAATTCTGTCTCTTTGTTTTTTTGAACACATTGTGAGAGAGAGGACAAGTTTGTCTACAACTGTGGAAAAAAACATGTGTAGAGTGCAATTTCTTGTTGGGACCAGCATGTAAATAGAAAATTTTCTGAAAATTTTAGACAACTTCTCCCACTCCAGACAATGATGTCACCTATTCAATACACACTCATTATAATCTCAAAGTGATTGATCAAAAACTATAATACCTATCGAAACGAGGAATAATACATCAACAGACCAGACTTGTGTCTACATTTTAAGGTGTGAAAGTATGCCGGAACAGTAGACGTTTGAAAAAGTCCAATATTTTTTCATTTTTTGACCTGCTCCCATTTATCCTCTTTTTTTGTGTTTAGCCCCGTGGCACTAATTAATCAGGTACTTCAGTTTTAATCTTTGAAAAAACTCCACCAAGCAAAAAGCAAAATTCCTACTTTTTAATTCAATTCACAGAAAACACAAACATGTGGACATCTTGCTGAGCTGTGATGGCTGTGGTGATTTATGATCTGACTGGTCAGTGACAGAGCAGATGGAACAATGTAATGGGCTTGTTAGCGGATGACAAACACTAATGGCACAAACCTCTGCATGACTCTTTGTCTTTGAGGCTCATCAGCTGATCCAAGCAGCTCAGGACAGTCAGCGTCTGTGCAGGGAGGCAACTCAGGGTCATAATTAATCAGCTGGCTGAAATAAAATCATTTTGGTTCATGTTCCAGTAAAAAGATCTGAGCACTCCATCCTCTTGTCCAGCTTCACCATCTGTTGTCAGACTGTGGAAGAAAGAAGGCTGAAATGTCATGAGAATCTATTCATTAGAAAAAAACATGGGTGCAGCAGCAAATGAGCATGTTAAATTAACGACAACATTGAATCTACATTACTCTTCTCTTCTCTCCTCTCCTTTTCTTCTTCTTCTTCTTCTTCTTCTTCTTCTCTGCCACTGATCAAACAAAGGCTGGGAGGAGGAAATTGAAGATTTACAGGTCAAATTAAATTATCCAAGCAACCTCTCTCATTTCATTTCTTCCTGTTCTTCTTTGGTCATGGAGCATTTCAGTCTGTCACCAGATGGTTTTGACTTTTAGTTTATGAAATATAAATACAAGTAAATATGTTTCCTCTCCTTTGTTACAAAGAGTTCAGATTCAGACCATGATGCAGATGTCATGGGTCAGGATGTGTTTAAGTATCTGCCCAAAATGTAATTTATTTAACATGTGCACAGTGGATGTCATAAAACATTTAAACAAGGCTCCATTAACGTTGAGGCTGTGCCATGTAAGGTCAGATATGCCAAGTGTTCCCTGTGTTTGTAAAGGAACTCGACTTCATGTTTTTGGCTGAAGTTTAAAGTGAAAAATCATGTTTCAGAGTTTCAGGCAGAGCCCGACATCATTAAATACTTCACTCACACTTTGGAAGAATCCTGGTCAAAATCTGCAGATTTTCACAGTAAAATGTTTAAAAACAACCAGATCTCTGTTTTATGTTTTGTTGAGTTGTGTTCTGACATTATCACAAATGTTCACTTCTCAAACCAGAGAAACCTGTGAATTTTAACTCACTCTGGCTGCATGAAGCGTTCACACTTCCAAGTGTCACATTGTCTTCAGAGCGTCATTACTCCATGACCATTTGAGCTCGAGATGCAGCATTTTTTCTCCTTAAACTAGAGAATCTACATTCTCAATTAAGTCCTGTTAGCCTGTGCAAGTCACTGACCTTGATAGATACACTTACATGAAAAGTTAGAAAAGTATTGGAGCAAGTTTTATTGATTTTCTGCTACAGTCCTGTTTCTGTCTCTGAAGTGACATCTGGAGTCATGTTACTCTATTTCACATAGATTTGCTCCAGCAGGTGCTGTCACAGCCGATCAGAGTGTCTGACTTAGGTATACTTTTTAGAACTTGGTTGTCAGGATTTTAGTCTCTGATGATATGATTTGAGACATCCTTTGTCAAATCTTTATGAAGCTTATTTTACTGGTGTTAATCCTGTGGTCCATTTGTTTTGTGGAGAGAAGTACTCTCCTGTGATGATGTAACTGCTGGTAAAAACCTCCTGACCATCTGGTTCATCAGTTAACGACAAACTATCACAACAAAGGTCAGCATCAGTCTCAGCTCCTTCCTCCTGAAACCCTGACAGCAATCCTAACTGGGATGGTCTTATGATAAATAATGTTGAAGACAACAACTCCCATGGTCCCACACTATGTCATGACGTGACCTGACAGTGTCTTTTTATTATGATTTTCCAACGGTGCGTTACTGTGCCTCATTCTGCGTGACTGTAAAGATTCTCAATGTACAACTGCTGCATCGCTGCATGAGTTTCCTCACCTTTGACCTTTCTCTTGAAGATGTCTGTTACTGATACAGTTGTGATGCGAGGCACCACAGTAATGAGTTCACTTACGTAACATTTCAGTTCATCCAGAAGAACAAAAACAACACAAGACAGTGGAAAGACTGCTCACCATGGTTGCCATGCCTCTACAGAGGGTCGACATAGCAACCAACAAAGCACAGCAGGTCACAGTTTAATGGGAGGATGAAGCACAGTGGGAAAGAGTCTTTGACCAGTCAGATAATTTCTTTGGATACCAGATAACAAACTGGAATTAAAGACACATTAGAGGATGGGTTTTTACAGCTCTGGCTTTCTGTCATCTTGTGTTGATAAAACTCCATATTGGGGAAATGACTGCTGGTTTGCCTGCCTGGCAACACAGAGAGGAGTAAATACAAAGTACAGGAGCGGTGATGAGATGCTGGAGAACGCCAAAGTGAGCTAAAGTGAGCCAACTGTCACTATTATCAAGCTAAGAACACACAGAACACACAGTGTGAATAATAGTGAGGCAGCCATCGGTCTCTATCAGTCCGTGATGACGGATTGTTTGTTTCCTTCCTGACTGTTTAATGTCGGAGTTGGACCAGTTGGATACAGATGATTCATGAAACATGTCCCCAGCACCAGAACCAACAATTATTTTCTCAATTAGTTGTTTCATCTTTACAACATCAGAAACCTACAAAGAATCGCACAGAGTTCCTGCTTTGACCAACAGTTCTGAACCCAATATGCTGATTTTACTACAGTGCTACTGTTCAGCTGTGAGACGGAGCTGTGGCTCATCATCCAGAGGATTTCTTTAACACGTCATGTGGAGATACACCGAAGTGCGTTTCAAGGCATTTAGCCAAAGATGCTGTTGAATGCACCCTGAGGAAAAGTCAAGCAATCTGAGTCTTAAATCTGACATTTGGATGTGATCCTTACCACCATCTGATGGAGGTTTAGTGACGTAGATTACAGTTAGGGCTGTATGTAGGTGTATTAATGTATATTAATCTCTGTGAACAGTAACAATCAGTTCAGGCCGTCCTCACACCAGTATCACCTTTGACCTTTCAAATGTAAACACTACACAACCTCTGAGTCACATTGCCCGTCATGTCTCGTCCATTTATTACAACCTAATAACTTAGACGTATTCTAAGTGCTCACCTAAACCAGTTTCCTGTGGTGGGACATCAGAGTGTCCTCCTCTCAATGTGGTCGTAGACTTTACTGTCAAATCACAGCAAGGCTGAGAGCAGCTGATGTCACTTTCCACCTGTCTGAAACCTTCAACACAACACTGATGTTCGTCTGACGGTGTGTGCAGTCTGATGTGTTTGGGCAGTGGGAGTGGAGGCTGCAGCCAGTTTCACCACAGCAGCACTTTATCAAAGCCATGAATCAAACAGCTGAACTCACTGTTTTGCTCCGCTCACACACTCTTCTGGGTGCAGTTAGCAGATGAGGTTTGACCAGTGAAATACACACACACTCTTGTATCCACACACATACTGTACATCGTCCCTCCCAATAGTATTATTTCCCATTCATTACAGTATGTACAGAATGTATATGGTATATCTCAGGGATATTTATGATGAAGCATGTTATGTTTATCTCAACTGTGCACTCTACATTTCATTTGGATGATGTTTTTTTAATGTTTTAATATCATTATTCAGAAAACATTAAATTACCATAAAAATGTAATCAAATTAATTGAAGGTGTAACTTCTCAAACCAGAGAAACTGTCACTTACTGTCTGCATACCAAAAGGAACAACTTCAAAACTGTCTTGGTGTCTCAGCCCTGTGATGAACAGGTGACCTGCCCAGGTGACCCCCACCCTGCATGGACAAGTAATGTACCCAACAATGGATCAAAACAAACTTCTGTGAATGTGCTGCTGTAAATGTAAATGTTGTGTTTTACAGGGAGAGACGAGACAATGCAGCCGGCAAAGCCATCCTTCCTTGAGTACTTTGAGCTGAAAGAGAAGGAAAACAGTCACAATGAAGGAGGGGGGAGAGGAGAGAACAACGCAGACAACCGCAAACTTCCTGGAGAGGGAGACCTGGAGGTGGTGAGTTCAAGCTGTGTGTCTGTGTGTGTGTGTGTATGTGTGTGTCTGCCCATGTGTGCATGTGTTTCAATGTGAAACATTGATCCTGCTCATGTTTGCTCTGTCTTCACTGTAGTGGATATCAACTGATATAATGTCTGTGGCTCAGTGTCTTGAGGTTTTTTTTATATCTCAGATTCGAAGGCAGTTTGTTATTCAAGTGCAGGATCATGATACATATCAGTGTGAAAAATTCGACACTTTCGCTTCCTAGTTTCATGCATTGAGGACCAGACCTGGTCTGACTCATGGTTTTGGTCTGGTTCTGGTTCATGGTTCATACAGGTCCAAAGTATCATCAGGGTCCAAACCTGTGCTGACCTCTAATCATGAAATATACGAAGTCAGGGCTCTTTGAAGATTTTAAACCACATCATTAAAGGTTTTTTAGTTTTTCACTGTAAGTTTTCCTGTTGCTGTAAATTGTTGTCATAAATTCTCATCCTGTTCGATGCTCTGTGTACGAGGCAGCAGTCGGCTGATGCAGATTATAGCGGGTTAGGAAGCAGAAGTCGTTTGTCTCGCTCAGGGACGTTTAAACAGGACAAATGGCTGCTGCTGGAATTAAATATTAAATATGTGACCTTTTAAATACGCGGTCGACCACACTGCTGCTGCTCTGCTCCACACACCCAGAGGACACCAGGCCTCATCGCTCCACATCCGAGGAGGAAACAACCATCAACCTGTGTGTGAGACGATTACTGATGATAATTAACAATCAGACTGTAATGGTGAAGTTAAGAAGCTGAGAAATGTTGAGATCTGTGACAACGTGTCAGCGTTAAGTCAGCGTTTAAGTTTTAAAAGAACAAAGGTGTGTGTGTCTGTGTGTGTGCAAGCATGTGTGTTGTGTAGCCACTTAGACTCAGATGTGTCAGTGAGTGTTTGAAGATGTTACTCCTAACAAACAGTGACAGGTAACCGCGGGATGACCCTGATTTTCACTCTCGTTCTCCTGGATCGTTAATACTTTACGCACGCACACACACACCCCGTCACTTTCAGTGGGTATGTAGCTCGATGCGCTGACACTTCCACACTCACACAGGATCATCCTCAGTGAGCACATCGTCTCACAGCAGATTTAACTCGTTTCTCAGGGTTTGTGTGTTTGACAAGAGACGTTTCCCTCCTCACTGTCCGTCCACATCACAGGGATTAGTTCATGTAAACTTCAGTGTTACTATTTCATACCTCAGCTCCTCAGGTTCAACCAAGAAACTTAAAAAAATACAGGAGGCGTGTTTGACGTGTGTCCGAGCTCTGTCTGTGACCAGCTCATTAGACTTAATGGACGAAGTGTCTTGTTACAGCTGTGACTGAGGTGTCTCGTCCAGATGTTCATCCTGATTATAAAGTATCCGATCAAACGTTGAAGAGGATAAAGCTTTGCTACAGAGACCAGCCAGCGTCTCTGGTTCAGTGAAACACAGCAGACCGTCATCACTGAGCCGTTCAGCTCTGAGACTCCACTCACATGGAGGATTTATTCTTCATTGGGGATGAAGAGCTTGTTTCTTCGACTCTCATTAACAGGCAGGTTAATTTTAGATCTGTCTGCTGTTTCCGTGTTGGGCTTTCAGATGTTTTTTTTTTTCACATATGTGTTGTCTGGTCCAAAACCCACATCAGTATTTTCTTCTACTTAAACTTTGATACTCCTCAGACTCCTCACCAGTGTCACACAGAGATGAAGAGGAGACAGTGGGTTTTTTAAAAAAAAAACAAAAAAAACAACACCACACAGAATGCAAATCTGTAGCCTGATGAAACTTCCTGTAGATTTTGCTAGAAAATAATTTCTGTCATATAGTTGTACCTTCAGATGCAGTGGAATAGTGAACCGTTACCTGCTCCGGTGTGTGTTGTATGGTGTTTTATTATATAGTGTGTACACAGGCTTGTGTTGAGCTCCTTGTGTTCACCCTGTGGTGTGCAGTTGTGTCTTCAGTCTGTTCACTGGTCGACCTCCATTATTCATGAGCAGCAGAAAAAACAACCAATCTCCCTCTATTACAGCCCCCACCACCTCCCACCCCCACTTTGTGTTTCCTCTTCTATTTTTATTCTTCCTTTATTGGTTTTCTTTTTTCCACCTTCTCTTACATCCCCTCCTCTGAAGGAGTGTGTGTGTGTGTGTGTGTGTGTGTCTTAGATTAAAACAGTTTAAAATTGTTATGAGGCAGATTTTTAGGTTTGTTTCGCAGCATTTATTTGTTATTTAGGATTCTTTGTTTCTTTGTCACAATTATTAAACATTTGATTGACTCGAGCTGGTTACACTAACAGCTGATTGTGTCTTCTAATTGTTTTCACTGGCACCGGTGAGCTCTGCTTTCAGAGATGCAAATTAAAATTAAAAATTCAGACCCATGCAGGAGCAGAGTGTTTAGAGCTGAGGGAAATAGTTTTTACATATCAATGATAGACACTTTGTGATCAGTGTTTTGTGAGAAAACAACATTTTTTCTCACATTCTGTTAAAACTACATGTGGATCTGTGGAGGAAACACTGATTTAAAATCTTCTGCCTTCACTCGGTCCGTTTGACTCTGGTCATCACGTTTGTTTTCGTGTGTGAGAAGCAGTGTGTGTGAGCCTGAGAGCAGAGTGTGTGTCAGCTGTTCACTCGGATGATAAATGTTTCATATCTTTAGTGTTTTTCTCCAGCGTACAGATCTACGATCTACCTGTGTTGACCGAGCCTGTGGTGTCAAAGTGTGTAGGCTAACATTCAGTAAATATGTTTACTGACCACACGGACACTGTAAACAAACAACAGCATGTGTGAATGGCAGGTTGAAGAGTAAATCAGGCTGTAGTTTAGATTCACAGCCCTTACTGTGGAACTCAAGAAAAAATGCAACTAATGATCCTTTTCAGTATTGATTGGTGTGATGATTTTCTTGATTAATTATTTTGCTTTTCATGTGTCAGAAAACTGTTTAAGAAATGCATTTAACAAAACTGAGTTAAACTGTTTGGTGAAAAAAAAGCAAAATGTAAAGTCAGTGTGAGCAGAGAGCCTGGACAGTTTAGCTCAGAACTTACTGATCAGTTTAGATACTGATGCGTCTTATGTAACGTCTTACATAACTATAATCACTATAATGTGACACTATAATCTTCTTCAGGTTGATATCAGAGTATTGGTAAACGTAGTGGATGTGAGAGGAGGACGGAGGATGTGCTGATGTTTCCTCTGGATGTTGCTTCATTCTGACATGAGGAGGAAGTTCATGAGTGAACTGAGGTTGAGGTGGATGATGCTGCTTCAGGTTTCAGTCCAATGATATTCTCATGTTTAGAGGTGATTTGATGTTTCAGGTTCCGAGTATCCGTTTCACCTCGACCCTGGTTTAGTCCAGTTGAAGCCCACCCTCCATCCCCCTCCCCTCTCTCTATCTCTCTCTCTCTCCTTATGGT
>OMNW01009283.1:26934-40314 GCA_900303245.1 Selene dorsalis
GGAGCATTACATCAAAGATCCTCTATAGAGTTTGTATACAGTTTACAGTTTCTCTCCTGTGGCTGTTTACAAGGCGACTGGTACAAGTGTCTCGCCCCTTAACCTTTAACCCTTTACAGCCGACAGCCTGTTGAGGATGATACTCGGTCCTGAGATAAGGAACAAATATCTGTGACTCAACTCATAGGAAACACATGAAGAGAAGAGAAGAGAAGAGAAGAGAAGAGAAGAGAAGAGAAGAGAAGAGAAGAGAAGAGAAGAGAAGAGACGAATATTTCAGATCAGATCATTAAATAGAGAGGATGCTGAACTCTGATCTGAAACTCTGAGCTGTGACGTCACTGCACCGATGAAAAAACATTAGTGTCAAAAAATCACCTTTAATTGTTCATTGTTTTTTCGTCTGAAAGGATAAAAGATGAAATCCTCTACAGATCACACATCAGGAGCATTAACATGTAAATATAATTAATCAAAGTCCATTGGAGGCGTGACATTTAAAAAAATGTGACACGTTATCTGAGCTGTGATTTATCTGTTTACCTCAGAGTCAGACTCTTCATGTTATGATGGATGAGACGTTTATGTGACCTGTGGTGCTACTCACTGATACTTCATATGTGAGGATGTAATGAAACCACCATCAGTGCTGGTGTAACTGAGACACATCACATGGGACTGACATCATACATAACCACGGCGAGGACCCACTCACCCGGAGAGTCGCACCCAGAGACCGGAGTCCCGTCGAGTGTCGAGCCAACTTCAGGACCCTGAAGATCCTCATCAGCCTTAAGACCTGAGGAGACAGAGAAGGGTTACAGTCCAACCGTCTCATCATGTCTAAGACACCAGACTGTGATGTCCAAATACCTTCATTCACAACTCTGCCATCTGTCAGTTTCAGGTGAGCCTCCAGGTGATGTCAGACAAGCCCCGCCTCCAGGAAGCTTTAAGTCAAAGCTAAAAACTTCCCTTTTTTTTCATTCTGTCAACTTCACTATCTTATCTTTAAACTTGATTTAAGTCATCTTAATCTTTTAAGCTTTGCACCTTTTGTCTGCTTTTGAATTTGAATTGTAAATCATTTAAAAATTAATTTTACCTTTTTTTTCTGCACTCTTTTCTTGTAAACCTGTGCTTTTTATTTCATTGCTCTGTAAAGTTCTTTTTTTTTAAATGCATGTGCAATATTTCCCTCTGAAATGTTGGGAAGTAAATTTGTAAATTAACAAATTAATGGAAACACTTATTATATCATATTTTAAATCCAAGACCCAGACTCTACTCCTGTGTCAGAGGTTAGGTTACATGTGGTATACCTGTATGAGTCGTCCCAGGTCTCCGAGCTCCGACTCCGATCCCACCGCCATGTCAAAGATGAGGGTGATGTAGATGGGGACCACAGAAACCATGTCGATGATGTTCAGTGGGTGATGAAAGAACTTCCTCCTGTTGGGGGCGAGCAGCAGTCGCATCACCACCTCAGAGACAAAGAGAAAACACTCAGTGCTTTGTTTTATCTCCTGTTACCAGCGTCAGGTCTGTTCTGTTGTCACCTCACCTCAAAGGTGAACCAGCAGCTGCAGAACACCTCCAGGGCCTGCATGGTGGGGTCCTCGATCAGCTTCCCATCAGAGTCAAACATCTTCAAGAGGAGAAGAGGAGAGTGGTCACATGGTTTTCAGTCATTCATCCCATAGCCTCACTCTCTGTCCCTGGTCTGAGAGGTTCTGGACAAACATTTTAAAACTCAACTGATGTTGTCTCGAACTACGTCAAACCAGATCATCTTTTCATTTCATCAAGAAGAGCACAAAAGCAGTTCCTCTCCTGTCATCCGATCACGGCCAGAAGAAAGATTCTGATGCTTGATGAGTAAGGAGGAGTTGTTTCCCATTTTTAAGGCGTGGCTTAAAGAAATGACAACGCCAAACTGGCACCATACAAAATGAAGCCGTATGAGCTATTAGCTAACTTTAAAGTAAATGTTCACTATTATTAAGGACCTTCTGAAGTAATAACAGTTTTCCTCAGCGATCTCTCACTGGATTCATGTATATTTACCTGTGATGGACACCTACTCTGAGAGTGAGGAGGAGATTCACTGTGTGCATTACGTCTGTTAGTTCTGATTTGACTGAGTTACAGCTCTGAGGACTGGACTGACTTTCGACTGAGTGTTTTAAAGTGCTGCTTGTAATTTCCTCCATTAGTCCAAATCAACAGCCTGAAGATAGAGAGCAACTTCCTGTGTAAGTGAAGCAGCAGTGAGCAGCTCCTCCCGTCTCCTCTCACTGTGTCTTCAAGGTTTCCCAGTCGAACCCACCTGATACTCGGGGATGCTGTTGATGCACATGGTTGCGATGGATGTGAGCACCACCCCGATGGAGAGTAGGCTGAAGAGTTTGCTGGGGATTGAGTACCCCGGGTTCTCCAGAGTCAGCCACAGACACTTTCTGACGTTCCCATACCGCACCTTCTGGAAATGCTGCATGTCTCTAAGGACAGAGAAGAATAGGTGATGATGATGATGATGACCGTAGCACTGAGCCTTCCTCTACAGGTGAGAGCACTCCAGTCTGTTACCTTTTCAAGTCTGATATCTCGTCCACAGACATGTCGATGCTGCTGACGTCACTCTCGTCATCCCAGCTGCGGTGGCGGCTGCTCTCCAGTTTGCGGTCGTGGTAACGGTAACTACAGCAACTGTCCAGGAAGAACTCGTTGATGCCCCAGTACTCGATCTCTTGACTGCGACACAAACTCGTTAGTTCATCAGTTACAGTTGCTTTACATTGTGACCTTCACCAAGCTCCTCCCACAGACCTGTCAGACCTGTCAGGGTGGATCTGGAAAGTGGCGCTCATTTATTTGTTTCTGGCTGCTCCCTGTAGGACAGATTTTAAATTTTATGAAACACTACATGTTCTATCTACATGATTTATGATGAGCTGAAGCATCCAGACCTACTTAGATTTCTGTTCCTCAAACGCTGCTGCTCCAGACAGGTAAAACAGCTAAACTGCAATATTGGACTTCACTGGACAAACAGTGATGCTGCGGTGACTCCCTGTTTGTCTGTGCAACAGGAGGATGGTGCATTTACCTGAAGGAGAAGACACAGAGCTCCTCCATGATGTGAAGTTTTCCAGTCTGGTAGAAGTGGAGGACGTATGGGAACAGGCCGGGGTTCCTGTCAAAATAAAACTCCTTCTGGTGCACGTCATAGTCATCGCACACCTACAGGAAGGAGGGAGTAAGGAGGGATTACTTAAAACAAGTTTAAAAAAAACAAAACACGCACATACACCGGCCAGCCGACCCACCTGCAGTATGTCCTCCTCAGAGTCACAGGCCAGCAGCTTTCCCAGTCTGGTGTCGGGGAATTTCTTCAGCGTGCTGGAGCAGAGGCTCCTCTTCAGACCACCGACGTTCACGTGGACCAGGACCTCGTCAGAGTCCTGGTGGACCCAGCTGGGCAGACTCTCCTTCACCATGGTAACCTGGTAACACAAAAGAGACACGTCTTTGACACTGAAACATAGGCTGAGCAGACAAAGCCAAACGGACTGGAACACACTGCAGCTGTGTCTGAAATCTAAACGGGCACTGAGTTGATTTTTATTCAGTTACAACAAAACAATACAATGAGCCAGTCCAATCTTCCAAATGACTTCTTTACTTTCACTTTTGAATATTTTATCAGGGCAGTTTGTGCCTTCATTAGACTGCGAGGGGGAGAGAGAGAGATGCAGCAACGTTTCCTGTTGGATTCAAGTCATTCACATCAACAACCGTAGTTGAGTCTGAGTTAGTCTGAGTCTTCTTAAACAGGATGTAACTGGAACTAGTGTGAGCGATACAACCATGAGGAGGTGACTGAGGACATGTGATTATTGTCATGCTGATTCAGTTTGAGGCAGCTGCATCATGTCATATGTTGTTGTGGTTATGATGAATCTAATTCAAACACAAGTGCAGGGTTTTAAAAATTAAACTATCCATGATGCTTACTAAAGATTTAAGATTCAAATGAGTTTGGGTCAGAGTAAGACAGACTGTTGGACTAACACGTTAGTTAATTCATCGTTTGCTGACGATCACAAATCTAGAAGCAGCCTTGTATTTAAACTACAGATATTTGAGTTTATTATTGTTGTTGTGAGCATTTGGACCCTGAACACTGAGTTCCAGTGTGACACAGGTTCTGACTCAGGTCTCATCCTCTCTCAGGCTTTGAGATTCCTCTCTGTAGCATTGTCTCTCTCTCCACTTTCATTTGCTTTGCTAAATGCACCAGACGAACTAATTTGATGAACTAGACGTTTTAATGTGAACAAAAAAAAAAAACAACATAATGCGTATGGGCCGACAGCCAAAAGGCTTTATTGAACTTCAGACCCTCAGTCCAGGTTTGAGCTGGAAACACAACGCACTCTGCTCAGAAATACCTCACTTACATTATGATTTAATGTCTGTTAATATTAATCGTGGTGGCACACAACCCGTCTCTACGTGATCACGTTTTAAACCAACCCTAACAACAACAAAAAAAAACTCACATGCAGCCAAAACAGAAACCATCACCCACACATGCTCATCTACTGTACTCCCAATGCAAACACCCACACAGTGTGTACACACAATCAGGATCACACCATGAAACCACTCAACATATGAATAAAAGTTCAGATCTAACTTTAAACTACAGGACGGCTTTTACACGTTGAAAAGTATCATGTGACAGTCGTTCCCTCTACTGCAGATGTTCCTCAATGTTTTACAGTTAATGACGCTGACAGGAAACAGGATTCAGCTCAGTTCAGTTGGTTCAGTTTCAGGTTATGAGGATGTCCCGACACCAGGGCTGAGGAGCTCCATCCATTTGGAGGCAGCACTAAGCGCCTGGCTTCAGGTAAAGTGTAGCTGTAATGTCATGTAACAATGTTACACAGTCTCTGATTGTGCGGTGTAGGAAATGGCCTGAGGAATCACAGACAGGTGTTAACCTAATGTGGACCTAATGGTGTTTTAAACAGGGCAGTCTGACTTCATCTGTCTCTGCTGGCTGTTTAATCAGGTTTTCCTCTCCGTCCTCGGGTTGGAGGTTTACGGTCACATGGTCTGAATACAGTAGAGATCCATCTTCATGTGTCAGCAGCATGTTTGTGTGGATTCTGAGGTGGTTGTGGAGAGGATGTGGGAAGCATGTTAATATTTATAAAAGCCAGAGGTGGAGAGAAACTGAGTGTGGTTACTGTGGTCAAGTGCAACTTATAATTACCTGAGCTGCACTTGAGTTTGCCATTTCATACCACTTTATATCTGTTATTCCACTCTGTTTATCTGGTATATGCACTTACCAGCCAGTGTATTAGGTACACCTGTTCAATTGTTCATTAACAAATATCTAATCAACCAATCATATAGAAAATGAGGCTATAATTTGGCGACAACTCGCACAGGAAACTGAGGCCAACACTGGACTGAAGAAGAAGGAAAGATGTTTCCTCGTGATGATTCTTGGTTTCATTTAGAGTTTGACAAAATGAAAGCATGTTTCTAACTTCTTGTTGAATCTGTGACACAAGGACTTAAGGCAGTTCTGGAGGCAAAAGGGTCCATAATGGGACTGGTAAGGTGTTCCTAATAATGTGGCCGTAGAGGGTATTTTTACCAGTTACTTTAAAGGTCCATGTGTACAGTATAGAACCTATGCATAATGCCTTACGCTCATTTTTCTGTTTGTAAATGTCCTTAGTTTAAGATTAGTTTCTATGTTTGTGGATTGATTCGACAAAATCCTCCAGAGTTAAAAATCCATTGATGCAGGTTCAGTCGACACACGGTGAGGCACATCCGCTTCAGCACTGAGTCGGCTTAACACACATCTCTGGGTCTGTTTAAAATGTGAACTATAAAACACATAGACAATAACCTGTGACATTAATGCACCAATTAAAACATAATGCACCAGTAAAAGAGGAGAAGAAGATGATCACATGTAAACACTACGCATTCAAAAAAACAAAAAAGCTTTTATAAAAGAGCTTTTTAAATATGCATGTCCTCTGAATATATGTTGGCTTTAACAACACACGTTTCCTTCACACTTCCTGGTGAGAAAAGCTGAATAAAGACAAAACCATGTTTAGGTAACGATCATCTGAAGCCAGAGGTGAGCTGATTAGTTTTCAGAGCTTTCAGCTGCATCTCATGGTCTTCACGCCTCCTGTAAACTGACACCTTTCAGCTGAGACGTTTTATTTTTATACACAGAGCAGAAACAGATCTGCCTGTTTACAGGTGTCCTCTTTAATCCAAACTCTTGTCTCAGTATAAGATTTAGATCAAACCAGTCTTAACTTAGGCCTTCACTTTTAATTTAATTATTATGATGCAATAGTTTCAAAATAAGTCACGTGTTGCTGTTTTTACAGTGTAACATCATTAAAACAAACAGCTTTAAACCAACAGAGCACACCAGATGATGATGTCCTCCACAAAGGGACAGTCTAAAAGGAGGCAGGCTGATTAACAGCTAAACAAAATCAATGAACAACAGATACAGTTACCTGGGTGTAGCTCTCACATTTTTGCTTTTGACAAACAAACTGAACATTTGAAATTAAAACTAATAATGATCACCTGCTCCACAGGTAACTAACCCTATCCAGGAAGTGAGTCAATGTGTTGAATTGAGACATTTATAACAATGAAACAATCACAGTAATTACTGTATGTTCTCTTATTCCTTTGTACCAACCCAACGTTATGTGACTCTGCCGTCTTGTCTCTGTCTATAATTACACGCAGGGCCCTGCTGGGGTCCCGGGGGGCCGCTGCTGTGGTGCACATACAGAAATAAAGTTGATCTATAATTCAGCACGAGGAAGCACAGCGGCTCAAATCACAGCGACGGAGAAACACGACTCAGCCAATAGACGGCCAGACACAATCAGTGCAATGAAACAACACAGAGCAAACTAACACTAAGACTGTTCAAATGTTAATATTCATTAAAGAGCCGCAGCTTCAGTGTGAGCGCAAGAAATCAAGTTTTCTTTCTTTCTTGATACTCACGTGCGAGTTGAGTCACGATGCTCGTTCATCACCGGATCAGCTGTCACGTTCACCCCATGACGTGTTGACAACTTTCACACTCTCACGACCGAAAGCGAACAAACATCAGACACGAGCTCGTGGGACGTGGAGAAAAAGATTTAAAAAAAACGAAGTTGTATTGAAACTTTGAGGAGTCGCTTCCCTTTGAGCTCGCGGATCACACCGCCGTGCACCCGCAGGTCTCCTCCATCTGCACCGCCCGTCTCTCTCTCTCTCTCTCTCTCTCTCTCTCTGTCTCTCTCTATCTCTCTCTCTCTCTCTTCGTGTTTTTCCGTCACATTCCGGAACAGGATCGAGATTTCCGATCATCTCCGATCGAGAAGTATCTTCGACGGAATGTTGGATTGTCGTCACGGTGCGTTCGCGGCCCTCGGTGGGTAATTCAGAGAGTTTAGTGACCGACGGGCTCCCTCGGGGCCTCGCTCTGCTCTCATCAATGAACCGCCGTCTCAGCTCCTGTGGTTCCTTTTGATTTCCTATGGCAGCGCTGGAGCGCGTTATCTCACACCTGGGAGTTTAACACCGCCTGAGTTTGTGATGCTTGATGAAATTAGGTGAAATCTCATGTGCCATTTCATGAACTCATTATTTTTTAATGACGGTAATGTAGCCTGCCTGTAATATCCACACAGAGAGGCTGCACTGCCAATATGAGCTGAAAGTTTCCAACAAACTTTTCACTTTTTCTCATAACGCAGCATAAATGCTTTTGCCACAGTGTAGCAGTTTTTGTTTTCATTAATTTATATAACTTCCCCGTATTGCTAATTTGACCGGGACACAGGGATGTATCCCCTAAAGTAAATAACTTAGACCCCATAAACAAGTAGCCCACCTGCTGCATCTCTTAAGAGTATAAATATCAAAACAAAGATGAAATGTAGCTTATTACACCTGTTAATGCACCTGCCTGTATATGCCCCACACCGCTGAACCAAAACAGAAATATAGGACATCTTTGTGTTTTATTTATATATGAAAATATAAATTACAGAACTTTCTTTCCTGACCAGGATTTGAAGATTTCTCACACTCCTCATATTTTCAGAAATGTATCTGCTATCATCATCATCATCATCATCATCATAGACATATCTGTGGTGATGGCGCCATCTAGTGGTCAAATCTGGTTCTATCTCTGGCTGTGTACAGGGACATGCTATTGACATAGTTCTCAGCACCTTCTTCTTTCCTTTACTTCTTCCATGAAGAATGAACCTCATGAAGCAGAGCCACAGGGCAAACATCTGTTATTTCCTGTTGTTCGGACTCTTTTCATGTGAGACTGGTTCTGACAGTCATAAACAAATTCAATAATGATTTTACAATGATGACACTAGCAAATTTTTTTGTTATTTGGGACAGTTGTCATAAAACTACCAAATGTTCATTTTTATTTCAGTTTGTGTATCATGGTCTAAAGCGTGCACAAAGGTAGAGTCCTTAAGGCCTTTCACTGTAGCCCATGTTTGGACCTTTGCTGTGACCCCACCCGGTTTATCTTCTTTTCATCAGAGCTGTAGCATTTACAGAAGAAAAGCAATCTGATATGGCTCCTGAACTTCTTGTCTCTGACGCCGTAGATGAGTGGACTGAGCAGACGAGGGAGCACATGGGTAAACAGGAAGGTGGCGAGGAGGATCTTGGTGCGGTCCGAAGGCCAGGTGGTGACGAGGATGACAGAGATGAGGGGAGAGAAGAAGGACGACATGCAGATGAGGAGCTGGACTCCATGCAGCAGGATGGTATTGCGGGCATTTTTGGCAGACTCCTGGTTAGAACCTGAGACGACCTGGGCAGTGGTCAGGACCTTCAGGTAGGTGACAACCAAAGTCAGGCCAACAAAGGAAAACAGAAGGACCTGGAGACATGAAGAAGAAAAAACAATTAAACCTTATTACAGGGGCGCCATATAGCTTAGTGGGTTGAGCAGGCACCCCGTATGCAGAAGCTACAGTCCTCGCTGCAGCCGGCCCTGGTTCCAATCCCAAATCTTGTGGCCCTTTGTTGCATGTCATTCTTTCTCTCTCTGCCTCCACACTTCCTGTCTCTCTCTGGGAGGTTGAGTTAATGAATTCAACTTTTGTGATCTTGTGTTGCTACATGCGAGGTATAAATAGATGTCTAGAAATCCTGGATAAACAAAACTTAAATCAGTGAAGTGTGAATATTTCACCTGAACAACCACACTTTGAGCCTTGTGGTATGGTGAGTTGTACACATAGGCAGGATAACAGATGGTGGCCCTTGAGAAGACAGAGAGAGGCTGGGTGGCGAGGACAACGATGATGTCCGTGAGGCCGGGGATAACAGAGATGCCCCATATTAGTGCAATTACAGCATAGGCTCGCTGCACAGTGCAAATCTGGACATGTTGAAGAGGTCTGCAAACAGCAATGTAACGCTCGACTGCCATGCTAGCCAGGTTCAGGGGGCTATTCCTGCATAAACACAAGAAAATATGCAAGATGATAGTAAAAGATATTCAGATTTTAGCAGAACCTTGACTTCAAGATTGGGTTGAGGTGGGAGTCAGCAGAAAAAAAAAGAAAAAAAAATCAGAGCAGACATGCACCTGATCTTTGACCCTATTGCTCCCCATAACATGAACACTGCAAATGCCGTACTGGCATAGAGCCCCAGATTGAGAGGAAAGATGTGAAACAACACATTTCTCAGCTCCACACCAAAACTTTTCCTGTATTTGCTGTGACTTAACACTAAGTAGCTCATTACCATTATTTGAATTAGTCTGTTGCCTTGGCATGTTAATATTAATCATGTATAGGCTATATATCTTTTGAAATTGACACAGTATATTTTCTATATTTTGGGCACGGGTGTTATGACGTTGTTTTTATTTAATCATATTTTTCCATGTGGAATGGAGCACTGTAATTTAACAATTTCCTACAGTTAATTCTGATTCAGATCTGATGAACTTGGTTTCTACAAGTTTTTATATTGTTAACTTTGCAATGTAGGCCTACCATATCAGAATCTGTTTCAGTGTGATTTGTCGTGGTGTGAAAACAAAGAACATTAGTAAACTGTGTTAAAATCTATCATATATCAAAAACATTTCCATATCAATATTCTGTCAGGTCTATGGTTCCTTTACAGTTTGTGTCGTGTCGACGACAACCTCTCTTCGCGGTAGAGCCACCGTTGGCCTCCGGCCGCTAGGGGGCGGCCAACCCGCTGCCAATTACGGCTTATTACTACCTTTTTAAATAAATTAAATCAAAACAATTACTCATTTTTTGCTTAAACACAACCGATAGAATGTATATTAGATCAACAATAAAAACAAAATAATTCATTTATTAGCTGTTTGCACCATAATTTGCGCCGATGATGACGTCAAGGTCAGAGGTTAGTTCGTAAAATGGGCGGCAAATCGACCGGAAGAGATATAGGGCTTTCAAACATTATGGAAACATTGGCGCAGTGGAACAGCAAAGAGAAAGGCGAAAAAACAAAGGGCTAACAAAGAAAATTAATGTCGGAAAACACATTTTATTCATGACGAGCCTTTGACGAAATCTAATTTCTACTTGTCTGGCTAGCGTTAGCGAAGAAGCCGGGGAGGACGATGCTAACGACGCTAACAGTGCTAACCTCGGACGGGACAAGGGCAGTAACCGCTGTAGCCACAGCTGAGCCATGAAGAAAGAAGCAGAAGTTGAGGAGCACAGTCCTGGGACACCAAATGTTTGTCTGCCACAAACCTAGCTCCACTTCAGCCCTACACGGATGCGGATGGTGGAGACCAGGTGAGGTGTATGTTATATTCTGTAGGTTACTAGCCTCACTTAAAATCATTTATTGGTTACTTTAGATAACGACTTCAGGCGCATGGACAAAGTAGGGTAGGTGAAGATTATGAAGGGGCATTTAATTTCTCTGAACATAACGTTTACTGATTTAACCGCACGGCTGAAAAGCAACGCGTGTCCGTGCAGCGTTTTTCCATAGAGGTGGGAAGGAGAGCTTGTGTGCAAACCTCAACAGTGAAAGTTAGTCCTTTTTATATTGTTGCTGCTGGTCCATGGAAATACACTCTATGTACCAAATAAGGATTATGCGCAATGACAAATATGAAACTTGATATAATTATTGATTAGCAGTATGTTAATGTTCACTGCTGGAGCTTGTAAGAGTGGCGATTAACTGATACACTGCTGGGAAACTTGTACATTTCCCCTTGAGTTTAATTAAGACATATTTTGACCAACAGTAATACATCGTGATTTTTATGTTGATCAAACTTTGTATCGTTAAACTTAATCAAAGTAATTAGTATCTTAAGTAATGAAGCAGAGAGTACAATATTTCCCACAGAATCTAAGCAGAGTAGACATAAACACTGCAAAAAATAGAAGTACACAAGTAATATTTTCTCTCCAGATGACTGGAGGAATAATATGGAAATACGTTATGAACAACAGCTACAGAAATTATGAGTCATTTAATGGTTGCTGACATTTTTCTGTCTGAGACGGATTTTTATCTCTTTGCCTCGAATTTAATGGCACCGACATGAACACATTTTCTCTGAGCCATTAGTGCTACCTTTAAATGAATATTGATTAATATTGATACTGATTAATAGCTGGCATATCACATGGGTCGTCTTATTAGATTTCAAGTGCCTACAATGTGGAAACTGTAGTTTTAGACACACACACATCCTAGTGGCAATGCCAGTGCTGAAGACTGTGTAAACATGTTCTCTTGAACACAAACACACCTACTTGTTGGTTGTCATTGCGATTAGCAGCAAGATGCAGCAGGGTAGGAAGTTCAGTTGAATAGCGTACGTTAGTATTTGTAGTGTTGTGGAAATTGTCAGCATAATCATGTCGTTAAGCACCAGATGGATGTATAGCACATACCTGCAGGAGAGTGCAGTAATTAGGGCAGAGATGAGATGCTGTATAGGCAGACTCCAGCTAATGCTGCAGGTCTGAATATCAATCTCTTAAGCCTTATTGTAAGCATGGTCACACATTTGTCTTAAAGAAAAGAAGGAAATCACATATAATCTCCTCTGTCACCTGGGGTCTCGTTGGAAGACCTCACTCTTACAATAGATGTAGACAAAAGCTCCGTTGATGCAGATGATGATAAAGCTGATAGCAAAGGTGATGAAGTTCTTTGTGAAGGCTTCACTCAGACTGTCCATACGCTTGCTTGAATTCATGTTGTATCTTATCCTGCTCAGTACAGTCAGTACAGGAAACACAATCCATCCACAGTCTCACATATGGTTTAGTCATTCAAATTATGTAAAAACAAAACAAAAAACCAACTTAAAACACATATATTGTTCTTGACCCATTTCTTGTTGAGATGGGATTTTACTTCCCAAATAATGTTGCACAAATACGGCAACATTACGTGTAATTCAGCATAGAGGGATAATACAGTGTGAAAAGTAGTATGATTATAAAACTTGACTAAAACTGAATAGTTGCATTAATAAAGAGTCTACAGCTTAACTCAAATGCTGTGAACTGTTAATAAAATACATTAAATATCCCTCCCATTGAAAGAACAAAAAATTAGGACAATCACATTTTAAGTGGTGACCATTATTTTTGATGGTAATTTCACAATTAAGTCTAGACATTATCAAAAATAATGAAGGAATAGACTACTCAGATTATGACATTATTTAGATAATGATTTAACTTGAAATACTCTGTTATACTCTGCCACCTTTTCATTTCGAAACTTTCTTAGTCAATGTGTATAAAAGCAGAAACAAGACAGGAAATAGTAAATCTAACAGTGCTATTGGTGAGATGTGAACCTGGACACAAAATATTTATTCTGGTATTTTAGCTGTGACTAAGTTTTTAGAATATTGTTCAAAGTGGAAAGTTAAAAGTAATCAGACTTACTTGAGCACCACCCTAGTGTGGCGTGTGGGGAGGCACTGGGCTGACACACTGTAACTAGTGAAAGGAGCAGGAAGAGGTGCCGTTATATAGATGGTCAGATATATTAATAGTGTAATGTGTATATATAATATAGTGATATGGCAGTGGGCAGGGCAGTAAGGGGAGCGGACAGAGGGACAGAGGAAGGAAGTTTACCACTCCTTTATTTTAGATTGTGTAGATTGTTCCACGGTGTATGGTTAGCAACAGACTGACTGTTGTCACACCACAGGAAGACTGTAATTCAGGGGTCACCAACAATATTTCTTGAAGGGCTGGAATTTTCCTCAACAGACAGCTTGGG
>OMNW01009283.1:40334-59283 GCA_900303245.1 Selene dorsalis
AAGTTGTGCAGGTCACAACTTCTCCACAAGAGCGTTTTGGAGTTGTTGGATTGTGTATTTGATTGTGAGTTCTGAGGGACAGTGGACCTTGTACCGTCACCACCATACTGTTCGCTGAGCAGCTCGCGTCTCTGCCCTGTGGATCTCAAAACAACAGCCACCGATAATTAAAGGTAATGAACCTATCTCTATGACTATAGGGATTATGGCGGTAGGCGAATTTGCCAAAATGTTGAACTATCCCTTTAATATACATAGCAGGAACTCGCTCTCTCTCTTGCCCCCCTCTGCTGTTTTCTCTTCCCCCATCACCACTGACAGCTGTATGCTTCAGTACAGTTTTAATTGCTTTAGTACCACAGTACCTTTTTAGTACCGCTATACTGAACCAGCCTACTCTGGATGAGGCGTTTCATTATCCCAGTGCATGGACTCACAGGCAAACACAAACGGAGACCAAGAAATATAATACATGTCTAGCTGCAAGAGTAAAATGTCACAGTTCTCAAATGCTTTGTTTAAAGTTCTTTATTAACAAATTTGACAATATTTTACATACGTTTTAATGAAACAGTATTCAAACCACTTGGATGCCTGTTAATCCATCCCTCACTCTTAAAGTGTCTTGATCCTTGGATACTACAGAGGTGATTTAATCATCATAATAATTCAATCATCAAGATTGTTAAAAGCTGACATGTAGTTTCAGCCTGAAAAATCAATCTGGACGATACTGAGCCAGTCGCTCAGGTCGACTTTTCACCTACAAGTTCACTTTCAGTAAGAATGGTCTGACCCTGATGATACTGTGGCCCCGACAAGCCAGGTAACGCGTCCAGTATTTCCTGAACAGCTCGTCCCGAAATCCATAGATGACAGGACTCAGGAACCGAGGAATGATGTAGACGAGCAAGAAAAAGATGTAACGAATCTCCAGACTGAGGTGGGGAAAGAGGGAGATGAGAGCAGCCTGAAGGGAGGGAACCACAAAGGCAAGCATGCACAGCAGCAGCTGAAAAAAGAGCACAGGGGAGACAATGATGTGGGAGGATCTTAATAGTCGTAGTTACAAACACTAAATTTCTACTACTAATCACAGAAGTGGAAAAGGACTTGTTGATTTTAATTCAAACAATTGTTCAATTAACCCAACTAAAAATTCAGTATAGTTTGAATTAGTTAAAAGGTAGGGGTGGAGAATTTAGTCGTTCCTTTTACTCAGATTTTAGGATTTGCTATATGTTATATGGCTTTGGACTGCTTGTAAAAACACACACCTTTGTTTCAGGCTGGGAAGTTTCCATAGCATAGATCTTTCCTACTATTCTTACTCTTTTAAACAGTAAGAATAGAACAATTAAATGGTATTTTTCCATCTTTGCTGATTTGTTCAAAGTTAAATAAAAGCCTGTCCCATATAGATGCCAGTCTCAGTTATAAGCAGAGTCAGTTAGGCAGCTGAAGCAAATACAAGCCTGGGCTTCTATTTGAGAATTTACGGTAATAATTGTGTCTCTATCCCTTCTAGGTCTGCTCCTGACATAGATGTTGGTTCAGTGCCTTTACTGCTGTGATACCCACCTGCACCCCATGAAGCAGCACAGTGTTCCTGGCTCTCTTCACTGAGGCCAGGCTGGTTGAGGCAGCTCGAGCCGTCAGCATGATCTTGCAGTACGTGTAGAGCAGCGTCAGCGCCACGAAGGAGAGGTATGTCCCATCAAACACACAGTTCTTGTAGTAGATGGACCGGTCACGAAAGAGAAGTGAGTGGTCACAAAAAATGGTGGTGCGGAAGACACTAGGGGGCTCCTTGACAATTGTGATCAGGAGGTCAGTGACGGGCGGGGTGGCGGTGAGGATGAGGATGATCCAGATGAGGATGAAGGTGCGCGGGATGGTGCACATCTGACTGTAGTGTAAGGGGTAACAGATTGAGATGTAGCGCTCCACAGCCATGCCAGCCAGGATGAGTGGGGTTGAACGAGTGGTGAAGACAGCTGTCATGATCTGAGGGAAACACAGTGGAGGGGTTATGTTAACAAAAACACACCACAGCAGATCATTTCACAGCTCTTGGATAACACCTCTGAAACAATACTGGCTTTGATGGTGAGAGCTGCATGTCTGGTCTGCTCAGCTGGTTTTATTGTGCTGCTGGTTAATGTTGACTGCTTGATCCTTTACACTCTGAAGTGAAATGAATGCAGCAACGGGTATAGATTCATCATGTTTGTACCGTAAAGACACTTTAAAAGGCATGAACTTATTATCCTCACAGTTTGTGACTTCTGCATGTGCTGTTTACCAGAAACGGATTGTACTGACTCACCAGAATGCAGCAGACTGAGGCATGGATCCTCCTGAAGATGTAGCTGACCACGTAGAGAGCTGTTACAAGGGTTAGCTGCAGAGCGTCGTTGATAACCATAGAGATGAACATGATGTATCGTGGGTTCTCATAGAAGAGGCTGGAGTCAGAGATGGACATGTGTGTTTGTGTGTGAGCTGTGTTAAACCATGCACTGCCCAGGCTGCAATGATTCAAATTACAAAGTTAAGGTGCATATATTTTCTATAGTAGTTAATGTACTGTTTGGTGCTTAAAATGTGATCATATAAAAAACAAACAAACAAAAAAATATATAAATATAAATATAGTATTTTTCAATTAACGTCAATTAACAACTGTCTTAGTTGTAGATTAAAAGAGAGACACACTAAGTGGAGAGTGGACTCACAATTTCTTTTATATGATGAGGTCAAATAGGTCTTGTTGGTAATATGATGACAAAGAAGTCTTTTTTTCATGAAAGTCATGAAAGATTGATCCACCTCTGCTGTCTACAGTCATCATGTTTAGCAGGAGCTGCTGTTTATATCACACACATAATCAACACATATAATCACATTGAAGGTAGAGTAGGAGAAAAACGGTTTGATCAGGCTACATTTTGAAAATACACAATTCAAACGTCTAAGCCCCTTTCTTCAGACTTCTCTCCGAAGCCATGCCTCCAGAAATGTGCTGTGTTTGTTCTTTTTCTGTTCTTTTAATGTTGCTGCAACTTGTTGAATTTAGCAAGCGAGCATAAGCTCTGGCTTAATGGCTGCGATTAGAGCAGGAAGAGGGGTGCGCACAGTGTTTAGACACAAGATTTCTGGTTGTGGTAGTGTGTACCTGTGTCGGAGGAAGGTGTGCACCATGCTACTGTTGATGATGCTGAGGGCCAACCACACCAACATGGCCACTATGTTCTTGGTCAGAGCATTAGAGAAGCTGTCTTTAGGTGCTGCCACAGCACCCTCTGTCAGTGTGAAGCTGGTATTACTCAGCAGCAGGCCCAGAGGGTCTTTGGAGGTGTTGTACAGTAGTGACATCTTCTCCTCACAATCTGAGGAGACACAGACAAAAGGAAATCATATAATTGAATACCGAATATTGTATGACTGAAAAAAAAGGGCATATGTTTTGAAAGATTTGCACAATAATGTAGGCAACTATAAGGAGCAGGGCTGAGGTTATAAAGGTTATATATAGTCATATATAAATGTTTACACATCCAAACATTTGCTCACAACCACAGATATTAACACTTCTTCAAGAATTCATGGTTCATGTTTTAGAATTTGGCTCTGAAATCTAAAGTTAGTTAATTTGCTTTCTTGCAGACAAAACCAACACAGAGAATCTTGGTGTTGATTTTCTGACTTTTGTTACTGCTTGCTACACTGCTTATTACACATTATCATTGGATATATTAAAAACTGTTATTGTTATAAGTGAAAGTATAACAAAAATGTAAATGTCCAGTTTCCCTTTCCATAAAGATGTTTTGAAATTGTTTAGTAAAATATTATGTTATGCAAGATTTATTTCATTTAGCATCTCATATTCACTCACTCTGTCATAAATATGTAAAAAAAAACAAAAAAATTAGATCAGGAAACACTTTTTTTTCGGCATCTCATTGAAAAAAAAAGGCACACAGTTATATACACATAATATAAACACGGGTGTAACAAAACCTTTTCAAATTCACACACTGCCTTCAAAAGTATGATCAAAACAAAGCAAAACAAATAGTTAGATAACAGTGATAACAGTGATACTGTCTTCACAGACACAAGCCCTCTCCCCTATAATCACTGACTGTCAGTGATATCCTCCAGCAGCATGGACTCTCATATATAGGATACGTGTTGATGCTTGTCTGTGTGTGTGTGTATTGATCTGGTTGTCATAGGGATAGGGTAAGGGTCATGCTGTGCATCCCTGTGATTAGTATGAGGATCCTTTTGATCCTTAAACTAGTGGCACCGATGAGCTTGTCAGTACTATCTGGTCTTTTAACAGAAGGTCACTGAGTTGTCAATGAAAGCGTTTGTCACATTGTGAGATTTATGGATATCTGACGTTTCTCACTGAAAGGCTGTGTTGAGAAAGTCAAACAGCTCAGTTGTTGTTGCTGCAGGATGTTAAAGAGAAGACAAATAATGTGAACATTACTTCTAATAAGACCAAGCTAAGTAAACAATTACAGAAATGATGATGTCTTAGATTAGAATGAATCTTTCACCATCTTCTGGTTCAGACAGATGTGACAGATAGTGTGACTGTTTTTTTGGGGAGGGGGGGGCAATAGACAGCTAACACATTTGGTCACCATATCTGCAGTAATTTTAACCATGTTAAAGGGAAAAATATTAAAATATTATCCCCATTTCTAGAAATACCATAAAATAGAATATGACAGTATGCCAGACTTTATTCTACCACTAACACGTTTTCCAAAGAATTGTGACTGAGGCTGCTCAGAATGTATTAACACTACAACTGGGAAAAAAAAAAGTGATATGGTCTGATATTGTCTTTGGCTAAATGTATCTGTAGTCAGTAGGTTGACTCACCATCAGTGTTGACTCTGTTTATGGTAATGAGACAGAATCTTTTTGAACAGCTTTTTACTTTATTGTATCAGTGAGTACATATAAAATAAATTCATTACATTTGCTCCTAATATTTTTCTTAACGCTCTCTTGCTCTAGAAATGGTTACATGTTGTCTGTGTGCTGGGGGGCCACTCTCTGTACTTTGTCCCTGCAGCTGTTGCTAAGGAGGTACATCATAAAGTACTTCCTGAACTTTTTGTCTCTCACGCCGTAGATGATTGGGCTCAGAAAGCGGGGCAGGATGTAGACAATCAGGTAGTTTGCAAATCTGATTTCCAGGATATAGCCAGGAAAGATTAGATGCAGAACAAGCTCCACACTGGGGGAGATGTAGGAGAGCAGGCACATGGCCAGCTGGGCACCGTGGAGGAGGATGGTGTTCCTGGCTCTCTGGGCTGACGTCTTCTCTGTGGAGATGGCCCTGGCTGCAAACAGGATCCTCAAGTAGGTGAAGACCAGGGTCAGAAACACACAGGAGAAGTAGATGATGTCAAAGACTTGTCTCTTGTATGCAAGGACCGGATCTTTGAACACATTCTGGCGCAAGCAGAACACCGACCCGTGAAAGAAGCTCAGGGACTCGGATGCCAGGGTCACAAACAGATCTGTGATGTCAGGAGCCACACATATAAACCAAATTATCCCAATGACCATGTAGGTTCTTCTCACTGTGCAGATTTGGGAGTGGTGCAAAGGTTCACAAATAGCAATGTAGCGCTCTATTGCCATCCCTGCTAAGTTAACCGGGGTGTTTCTGGTGGTAAAGACTGCCACCAGAATGAAAAAGCAGCAGAAAGAGACATTAATCTTGTAGAAGATGTAGCTGAGGATGAAGAGTGTGATGGTGACTGTCAGCTGGATGGCATCGTTTATCACCATGTGGATGAAAAGGATGTAGCGAGGGTCTTCATAAAACATCTGGAGGAAGACAAAGGAAGAGGGAGGGTGGTGAAATGTACAGTGACGCAGTAGTGAGTCATTTCACAGCCACAGCTCATGAGTGATGAAGAAAAAGAAAAAGAAAGGCAGGTGACAGGTTGTCTTAGACCAGTCCTGGAAACAGTCACCAACCTGAATATGAATTATTGATTTTGATACAGTAATAATTGTTTATCATCTTAAAAAACATCCTCAGCATCTTGTGAAGTATAAAGTGTGATTAATAACAATTATTTTCATTAATGGTTAATTTGCCATTATTAACAATAAATAAAACCAGTAGAAAACGGGAAGAGATGAATTTCAGTCAACAGTCCAAGCTGATATCTTCATGTCTAATAAGTTGTTTGAAAAGCCTAAAAATTTACAGATTAGTTGATAAATGGGTGAAATGAATGATCAAGCAACAGAAAGTGGATTACAGGCAATGATAATGAACAGTTATATACTGGTTATTTAGCATCATATACCTTATAGCCCCTTTCCCTGACTTCAGTTTTTGCCAGACATTATAGTGCCAGTGCTTCACAGAAACATAGAACCAGGTTAAGAAAAGTCAAAGCGCCTGAGCATAACAAAAATAATAGAACAAGGTGGACAAGTGAAGATGGGCAAAATAATGTTTAATCAATAAATAGGAATAAAATGATATAGATAAAACACATATCAAACACTCTAACACTCTTTAAAGCACGTTGGACCCTGGCAAATTGATGGAGTTGATAATTGATTAATGGAAAAAAAGAGTCAGTGTTTCATCTGTGTCAGATCAGTTTGCAGTTATATCAAGCAAGGGGATCTTCACACATACTTTTATAAAACACTGAAGGGATGAATTGATTAGCAGAATTGTTTCTTTATAGGTCAACTAATTGATTAAGTGTTGTACTACTCGGTTGTTGCATAGATGTGGGTGCATTCTGTGTGTTTACCTGGTGTCTGAAAAAAGTGGCAACCAAAGTGCCGTTGATGTAACTGAGGATGAGCCAGACCAGAACAACAATCAGGTTCTTCACAAATGCAGTGGTGAAGGTGTCTCTGATGAATGTGAACTGATGCAGCAGCAGAGGGCGCCACAGGAAGAGAGGGAAGCAGAAACTACAGTCAGATCAATCATCACCATAATCAAAGCAGTGCTCATCCAGTATATTTTACCTGCAAATATGCAGATATTAAACACTGAGATTTCAAAGTAAATGGTCAACTCATGACTTGTGACTATTTACGAACACAACCTGATGACAGTCGGGTATAGACACTTTCCCATTTACTGAAGCAAACATCTTTTATTGATTATTAATTTGTAAATCAGGAGATTGAACATATGCATAACAGTTATCTGGGCCAGGTTCTGTGTGAGGCTTCATATTTGTTTCGGTGGGTTTAACGTGGTCTCATTTTGAGGTAAATGTTTTTTGTGAATAGGCTAGAGTTTGACATTGATTCAGTGTTGGAACATACTGTTGTTGTTTTGTTTTGATAGTTTACCAATATTAAAATAATTTATTCAGTTTAGGTTAATGTATGAAGAAAGTCAAGATGACAAACATAAGTTAAACCGAATTTTCACTGATCATTAGGAATGAATGAATTAAATGTCTCAACACATTAACTTGTGGTGAAACAGCCACATCGAAAATTACATCACAAATAGCACTGCAACAGTACAACAAATTACACCTTTTCATGGATATGTAAGACATTTGCCTAATCAAACCTGATGAGGAAAAGTCATGTTGCCTCCTGGGTCCACTGACGATCTCATGTTTTACCGAGGTCTGAAAAAAGAGTACACAAAGCAGAAGAAAGAAATTGATCAACTGATGAATATATAAATGAATAAACTGCCCACACAAATACACAGTAACCCATAAAAATCTGATCGTACTCTCATTATTTAAACAGAAACCTGGTATTTATTTCTCCTCGTGTGTTAAAAGTATTTACAGCATGTAACGCTTAATTTCAAGTTCATAATCCACTTTTCACCTTTTTTCTTTCATTAACATAATGTTAAACATGAAGATCTTACTTCATGTTAGCAAAGATGGGCACATAAATGTTTGCAAATGTGTATACAATAGTATTTATTTCTAGCAGAGATGGGAATTGTGGCTTCAACAAGTCACGTCAAGTCACGTCCGTGCCATGTATTTGTTCTGCCACTGAATCAGCACAGCTCTACAGCCAGGAAAATGAGCTAAGTCGTAAATGCACCTGGTTCAGTGACTGAGCAGAACAAATACATGGCATGGAGATGACTTGTTGAAGCCACAATTCACAACTCTGATTTCTAGTGTCAGATTATAAAGCTGATCAAACTTCTGCAAACACCAGTCAGCTGCTAAGATGTTATTGTTGTGCAGTATTTTCTGAACACACGCACACGATCATCAGTCAGACAGTTTGTAAAAGCTGCAATAAAAAGTAACATTAGAAACCAAGCTTTATGTTAATTGCAGTGATGTGCGTTATCATTATCAATGTCAGAGTCCACTGATGCAAAAAGGGCACCAGTTATATTTATAACAGTTTAATTCCACATGTAAATATATGGACCCATCACACTAACATGAACAAACACAGTGTGATATTGCTCAGCAAAGAGTTACATAGAAAGATTTAAGTCAGGAGCTGCCTCACCAACACTGCTGTTCCATCTACCTGAGTCCTTGTCTGACACTCGGGGGAAGCAGCTCGTCAGATCGGTCTTTATTAAGACTTTGGAACAGGACTTAATTGATTTTCTTCCCATCAACCCCCTCAGTGTTTACCAGAGAGAGCATGAACATATTGATGATGATATAAGTTTGAGGTGTTATGATGACATTGAGGTTTTGTTTTTTATTGTTGATGGACTCTTTGTTTTACTTACTAACATAGTTTCTTCACATGTGTTTAGAAATGTATGGCTGTAGCTGACATTTACTCTCCTTATTGATCAGTTTGTTGATTCTGATTTCGCTTTCTCTACCGTTCAAGCATTAGTCAAGAAAATGTCAAGAAAATCCTCACATTTGTGAAATTGATGTTTGAAAAGCTAAAATGATTCATTATTAATTTTGCCTTTATTTGAAAGAGACAGTATGTAAGGGCAGAAAAAGAGAGATGTAACATGCAGCAAAAGTACCTTGTCTGCATTATTGTAGGCACAGTGCAATCAGAAAGTATTCATACACCCCCCTCAGTGTTTTCTAGTTGTTATGTTCCAGCCTCATAATAAACGGGGGATAAGATAGGGGTGTGAAAGGGACTTTTTTTAATTAAATTAAATTAAAAATATGTAAAGTATTGTTTATAAGCGAATGTTTCACTAACATAACTATAATAACCATCTCATTCTCTTAACTATAATAACCATCTCATTCTCTTAAAAAAAAAAAGACTGTAGTATTTAGTGGAATTTCAAATGCTGTTACTGCTGCAAAAAACAGAGAAAATCACAATAATTCATAACACAAATTAAGATGTTACATGTTTTGTACAGACGGATGATTAGTTCACTTCACAGATGTCGCAATAACATATGGTGTTTATCAGAAAGTGGACGCTAAGTAACTGTCAATGCAGTCTCGTAGGTGTCATGTTACGCCATGGTGACATTTTCTCGGTGGCTGACTTTACAAAGCAGGTAACGTCTCACATATCTCCTGAATGTCTGGTCTCGCAGTCCGTAAACAATGGGGCTAATGAACCGAGGCAGGATCTGGACAATGACATAGCAGGCAAAACGTATGGACAAATGCTGTTTGGGCATTAAGTAGATCAAACCTTGTTCAAACATGGGCCTCACATAGGTAAGCATGCACAACAGCAACTGAAAACCATGTATGAGAATAGTATTTCTGGCCTTTTTAAAGTCTACAGTTGCTTCTTTGGCAGCAAACAGAATCCTGAAGTAAGTATAAAAGAGTATGAGCCAGACCAGGGCAAGACAAAAAATGTGTGACGCCTCCCTCTTCTTCAGGCTGTAGGTGCTTCTAAACACATAATCTCGGGCACAAAACACTCTGGAGTGAAAGAAGTGCAAAGGCTCTGTGGCCAGGAGAATGAAGAGGTCTGGTAAGATGGACAGTGAGCTCGCAACCCAGATCAAACCAATGAGGGTATAGGTTTTCTTAACAGTGCAGATGAGGCCATGACGAAGTGGGATGCAGACAGCGATGTAGCACTCGACTGCCATTCCAGCCAGGTTTAGTGGCGTGTTGAGGGTGGTGAGGATGGTGATGAGCAGTAGGATGAGGCAGAAAGGTACACTGAGAGTATACAGGGTGTAGCTGAGAATGTGCAGTAGAGTGGACAGGCCCAGCTGTGTCATGTCATTTATCACCAGGTGAATGAACAGGATGTAACGAGGGCTTGTGTTGAAGATCTATAAGGTAAAGGACATGAAGAAAGGGAATCAAGCAAACAAACATTGCATGACATATCTGCAATAACACTGTTCAGAGTTGAAGTGACGGACAACACAAGGGGCTGTGTCTACCAAACACGCTTTTTGCACCCACAGCGTCTACTTTCTATACAGATCCTTATATCATACACCCACACTGGTTTTGAAGGTAGGTCTACCTCGGGGTCATGTCCAAAGGTGCCACTATTGTAGTGTTTACATTAAACAAGGCAGGGACATGGAAGTGTCAGAGCACTTGTTTTGTAACCTAGCAAAAGCAGCATTCTGATGAGAGAGAGAGAGAGAGAGCACTCTACAAGTAAGGTCGAGAGTGCTGTCAGCGCAAAAAGCGTGTTTGGTGGACATGGCCCTTGTGATAAATAAGCAAATATTGAAGTGTGCATGTGCAATAAAGCTGAATGAAGAGCACAGATAAAGATCACTGTCAGACATCTCTGTCCTCCCTAATGCTGCTGAGATGGGAGGCTGCTGTCTCAGGCTGTAGTTATACGTGTACTAATGTTTGTGACAAATGAAGCTCAAGTCTTAACACACAAAGCTTTTATTTTGATCCATTATGCTTTTTTATATAGAAATATGTTTTTTTTTTGTTTTTTTTTTTTAAACTGCTGTTACGCCAAAAATTTAAAATGGGGAACAGCATCATTTACTCCTCTCACATTTATCTCATTTAATTCAGTTTCCTGGAAAATTGAGTTGGTAAAAATGATGAATCAATACATCAAACAGTGCTTCAGACCTGGTGCTTTCTGAAGGTGTGGACTAGTGTACCGTTGATGTAGTAAATGGAGATACAGAGGGCTGTGACGATCACATTCTTGGTTACAGCTGTGGTGAAGGAGTCCCGCTGTCTCCCAGCTGCAGTGCCATTGACAGATGATAGATTCATGTCTAAAATGGTAGAGTCCTCCCTGTCTGAAAGAAGCACATAGATATTTATTCTTACAGCAATATTTGTCAATGATGAATCAAAATCACAGCAAGAGTACATGATAAATTGATATGGCATAATGATAGACACAAAGACACATGCATCTGCAACCCATGTTATATCAGATCAAAGCAATGATAGCAGTAAGCATGAAGAGGCATGAAGCACAATGAGGTAATAGTTGAACATAGTTACCTTAGATGGACCACGACTGCTAAATGAATTTGCTAGTTGTCCTCTACATTAAATCTTTCAGAAAACACTTGTGCTCTTTTCGAGAGACACACCAATATCTGTCAACAATAACTCTGAATCACAGGAAAATTAAAGTATAAATACATATGTTATGCAGTATATAATATAATGATAAACATCATAATGCAGTCCTTCACAGCCGATGCAATATTGATCAGTACAATAACAAGAGCGAGCACGAGGAGAACGCTCGTACCCAGTAGGATGTCACACAATACCAGTCTGCTGTGCAAGTTAATGCAACGAGTTTATATAGGTTGATGGAAGTCATTTTGAGATCATTAGTTGTGTGGGTGTGTTCATGTTGACATGTGTGGCATGTAAAAGAAACACTTTTATATTTTGGAAAATTCGCTCAGTTTTCTTCTTTCCAAAAACCAAATGAGTGTCAGCGTAGTAGCGTCATTCACTATATTTATAATGACATCATACAGAGTGTTCTCAGATGAGTCAGATTTTTGGTGTTAGATCCTTTCAGTGCTGCACGATTAGTCTAACCGCAATTGTGATGTCACGCTGTGTGATTACGTAACCGCAAAAAAAGCTGCGATTTGCAATTTAATGTAAATAAATGTGCATGTGTGTGTGCCTGTGAACGGGACTATCTCTCCTGTAGTGCGTGGAGTCCGGTAATGTGTGCAGTGTCACCGGACACACATGTTGTGTGCAGCAGGTATGGTCATTTGACTACTGAGCATACAGCAGACAGTGGTCCATGCCCTCGTGAGACCCTCTCCTCACATTACCATGATTACAGATCTGAATAAGAGCGCTACATGGAACTAACTATGCTTTTCTCCTTGACATGTAAAAATGGTGATATATTTTCCCACTAAGGGCAAACAGCCAGGGAAGCTCTGGTTCCATTTACATGCTTGTTTGATTTTCTTCTTTCTTTTTTTTTTTTACACCATAACAGTAACACTCATCTGTTGTCTCCTCTCTTCTCCTCTGTAGTCTGAGTGTGGGTGGGTGTGTCTGTGTTACCGGTGTGAATATAATGAAATGATAGCAACTCATTAGACTATGAAATTGCACAAATTAGAGTTTTTATTTCATATAAAGAACACCCAAAATAAACTGAAAGGGAAACACAGAGTTACCAAGGAGGTGGTTTGGGAAATGATCCGCACACTGGACAGAAGGTGCTTTTTATTTATTCAGAATATTAAGTTATTTGGAAAACAGTAGGTCACTGTAAAAGCCTCAGGTTTTGTATTTCTTATGTTACTTAAAATGTGTATGTTTTGAGTTGAGAAATACACTCTTCAAACCTATTGTTATTCTCTGTGTTGTCCTTGATGATCAAGGAAGTAGAATCATGACATTATCGCAGTCACAATTGTCCACTATAATCACAATCGCTTTTTTACCAAATCGTGCAGCACTAGCTTCTTTTGTTGTTTGGTGGTTGACAACCGCCTCATAGCATTGTTTTTGGCCGCAGGAGGCAGATGTTTTCAAAGAAGCAGCTGTAAAAACCCACTAACCACCACCTGCTTAACAGCAAACAACAGAAAGATAGAGATGGAGATCACCAGGTAAACAAAGTGGAGCATTTAGCAGTTTAAGTGCCAGATGTGTGCCTCAGGAGGTGGTGGAAATGGCTATAAATGTGGAAATGTCCTATGAAAGGATTTGCATGATAAGTAATGAGCTTTGGAGATTTTAGTAGATGAAATTCTTCACATTGAGTCATGCCAGTCATATCCCTCGGTTAATTGTGTATATGCCGTAACTACATCCTGACCACAGGGACACAAATAATCCACAGACTTTAGATTTATGTCCCTCTTCTCATTTCACTCACAGAAGGAAAGCGAGTGTATTTCCCAACAAATGTTGGTATAACTATTTCAAAACTGTTCAGAACTGGTCTTGAACCTGCATTATTCTCTTTTATAGAAACTCGAGGGCCGGAGACCAGGAGCAACATCAGTGTTTATCTAACCCTCGGCCATAATCTTAAATTACAGTACTACTGTGCTAAATCATTAAAGACAATAATGTCCACTTCCAAAAAACTGCTATTAAAACATTACCGATTAATATTTATCTGCATAAATCTCTCAAACAACTTCTGCCTTGCCCAAAACTATCACACATTCAGTAGTTTTGAGGATTTTAACCCCTTAAAATGCCAATGTGATTAGTTGATGTCACTGTTGGTATTTATGAAAAAACACAAAAAATATGAGGGAAGTGCAGAGGCTCTGTGGCTCAGAGAGTGAGAGACAGAGCAGAGCAAGGAGTCAGCTCAGAGATGCTTTTCTGAAGCAAAACAAAGGTTGACATGTTCTAAGAAATGAGAAAACTGCACGTCCTGCATTGTGACTATTACACATGCACACATCACGTTGACGATGCTCAAACGACACATCAGGCAGCCCTATTATGTATCAACTGACAGTGTGAAGCTGTTGAATGGGATCTCTTTAGTAGTAATGAGCCTACAGGGAATTATCAAATGAATCTTCAGCTCTGATTTTTTTCTTGTCCACAACTTTACAGATCTTGTTTACTCTCACCGCTGTTACGGTCTTGTTTTTAGACACGGCAGGCAGATGTTTAAAAACCCACCACCTGTTGAGCAGCAAATGGCAGGCAGACACATAGAGCAGCTGGTGAACATAGTGAAGCAATCAGCAGCCAAAAAACCAGACGTTTCCCTCCAGAACTAGTGGAGACCAAAAACAGAAATAGAAGAGAGGGAATGTTGGCCTAAGAGTCATCAGATAACACACTAACACAATTCAGGTGTTAGGTGAATAGACAAACAAATGAATTCCCCTTTTAGTGAACGTAAGAATGAATTGGCAAACTTTAGAGATTCTGGAAATGAGGCCCTGGCCCATGTCTTGACCTGCAGGTTAACAAGGAAGTCCAAATTTTAACGGGGGTGGGAGGAGGACAACTCAGTAATAAGAGGAACCAGTACAAATGACACACTCTTATCTAATGTGTTTAAAGGATGTTTCTTTTTAAGGGGTAATTGCTGGTTTGTGTCCCCACTGAGATGATCTTGGACAGTGACGCATGTCATTCCCAGTGTCTCTCCTCTCCTTTCTTCACTCCTCTGTCAAATAAAGCTGCAAAATGCCCCAAAAATGATTTTAACAAAAGAGTTTTGTTTTTGTTTTTTTCATTTTAATGTGGGACAGTTTAAACATATTAGGAACCTCAAACTGGACTTTATCGTGGCCTCACAGATTTTCGTGGAGTGTTAGCACTTGTGTGGAACAGATGTCTTTTCAGGTACTTTCTGAAAGTTTTGTCTCGTAGCCCATAAACCAACGGACTGATGAGTCGAGGCAGAACCTGAACCAATATTGAGATTGTGAAGCGAATGGTCAGTACCCCTCTTGGGAACAAGTATGTCAGACCTTCTAAAATTAGATGAAAAACATAAGTAAGCATACACAACAGCAGCTGGAAGCCATGAAGGAGAACAGTGTTTCTTGCTTTCTTGGCATCAATTGCAGCTGCTTGTGCAGTAAACAGGATCCTAAAGTATGTATATACAAGAGTGAGCCAGACAATGACCAAAGACACAGTGTTGGATATGTCCCTCTTCTCTCTGAGATGGGGGTTTCTGAAAATATTTTCTCTGAGGCAGAAAACCCTTGAACTAAAGAATTCCATAGACTCTGTGGCCAAGGCAACAAATAAATCTGGCAGGATTGAAAGTGTACTCAGCACCCAAATCAGGCCGATCACTACATAAGTTCTCCTGATTGTGCAGATCTGTGTGTGACGCAGGGGGAAACAAATGGCAATGTAACACTCTACTGCCATGATGGCTAGTGTCAGAGGATTGTTAAGATTTGCAAATATAGCAATCATTAGCAAAATGATACACAAGGAGACATTCAGAGTGAACACAATGTAGCTCAGGACTTGAATGAGGGTGAATATAGTCAGCAGGATGATATCATTGATTACCAGGTGGATGTACAGGATGTAGCGAGGGTTCATATTGAAAACCTGTAGGGATGGACACAAATAAAAAGAAAAAAAATTATATTATTCATCATTATATGGTAATACATAAAAATAATAATCTGTGGTGCTAACTACTGAAGGGATAACTTGGATTAACTCTTGTTAGACTGTGAATTGATTCAGACCTGATGTTTTTTGAATGTGTGTACCAGGGCACCATTGACATAATTAATGCAGATGCAGAGAACCACAGTAATCACATTCTTGGCTACAGCTGTTTGTAAGATGTCCCGGTAGACAGGTGTTGTGAAATTTCTTCCAGTGTGTGAGAGGCTCATGAGTACACTGATCGGCTCCTCCAAAGCTACCAGGGACAATTGTAGGTCACAGTAGAAGAGACGAGAACAGAGTATTAGTGATGAGCAGGTCAAGCCCTTTGCATGAAATAAGTGATCAAGCCGTGAACACAATCGATGATGTGTTTATCAACAATGCTCAGATTTATAGTTCTTCCATGTTGATATGCAGTTATTTTTTACTGAAATCAATAACACATAATGTCAGTATACATTATGTTACAGAGAGAGGATGGTATTTTTCCTTTAGGCAGATTACTTGATTCCTAAACATGACAGCTTATTGCCCTACATCGTTTTAACAATACACTTAAAATCTATAAAAGGCATGACAGCAATTAAGAAATAATGTCAACAACAACTATTTCCTGTAACACTTTGATATAACAGATCCATTTCTAATGTTAGTATTTTTTTTACCTGTGCTTTTCCTGCCACCACAAAACAAACAGTTTCTGCTGTGTAGAGGACCTGTCAAACCCTTTGGTCAGACTGCATATGAATCTTTGAAATAGACATTTTTTAGGTGAAACATTTTTGACTTGTCATAGCATAAAAACATTTATGGTGGCTCTGCTGTGTTATTCCGAGTTATTGCCACGTCCCAGTCATTCATCCTTGTGAGCCTGCACACACAAATCCAGCACCCTCAGATAAGAGAGCTAAATGATATCCAGCCACAGATTACACCTGCATGTGACCTGCTATTACACACACAAATCTGCTGTTATCAGTGAAGTGTCAAAACAATAACAAGTGGAAATTTGTTGAGTTTATAGTCAGAGTACAGTTTATAACATTGATGTGAATAAGGTTCAAACCTTACAAATACACAATAATAGAAAATTAAAAATGCCCCATTATTGATATATTATCTCTTTAGACGTAGACAATACAACACTTACCTTAGTGTTTGTCATATATGGCAATGATACAATAAGTGATGTTTTGTAAATGACTTAATATATAGTAGTCACTGTAACTGTCATGGGATCAAGGACAGTAATGGGTAGAACGTGTATGTGTGAGTCCTCCAGTGTTTCCCACAGGATTTTAGGACACTATGGTGGGAGGGTGTCGGACCATCCGGCCGGGAGTGGGCAGGGGGTGGGGTCTCGCGATTGCGGGGTAATTTGAACACTTTACAATTTATGATTTAGTGCGTTAATGTGTGTGCGTGTGCAAGAGACCAACTCCTGGAGGAGGAGGGGCTGACTGACAGACATGAGTATGGTTGCCAACAAGGCAATGCCGCAAACAGACAAACACTGTAAACAATAAAATAATAATAAAAAACCAAAAACACACAAACAGATAAAACAAATGCAATAAAAAAATGCTGCAACAGAGAAATGCTGCAATCGCAGAAAGGACAGAGAAGCAAAAATGTACAAAGTCATGAAACAAATGCGAAAGAAAAATGCTGCAAATACCAAAACCACACAAAACCCAAAACAACTGCAAGAGAGAACTTCTGTCCGGTCCCTCAGGTACTGTGTCTGAAACGGGTCCATGTGGCACTGATCAGCATATTTGTACTGGCACGACTTCTCATGTTTTGTAGACTTATAATGTTTGGAGTTTGTTTACAGTGTACAAGCTCTTCCAGGACACCGGAACTGTATGGTTAATATGCACACCTGCATATTTGCTTATGTATCGCACCTGATATCCTCATTGTATTATTGAACAGTGTCATCGCACACATTTTGCTGATATCATACAGGCCTAGTCAAGAGGTAACTTTTAATTCTGATTTACTGCAAATCAGCCAGAAATAACACGTTTTTTTGTTTCTACAAATTACTTTATTAATCCCCAAAGGGAAATTCATTTGTCTGGCAGCTCATCTACCATTTGAAGAACAATTAAAAAGCCTGATGGCTGTAGGTACAAAGGATCTTCTATATCTCTCCATCGCACATTGAAGAGAGAGGAGCTGTCCACTGCAGCGTTTTTTGGTCTATCAAGGTGTTATAAAGTGAATGATCCGAGTGATTGAAATAATCACATGAGTAGATGATTAAGTGTTGGTGGCGTGTGGACTGTGGTGCTTGTTTAACAAATCATTTGAAGTTTGGAAGAATTTAAAAATTGATAATTAAGTGAATCTGCAGGTTGTATTGGAAGGTGTGTAATGCAGGGGCTTTGTGAATTCATAGAAAAGGTGTATGTTGTCCTGTTAGGCTGAATACACTGAGTGTATTTGTTCTTAGTGCACTATGACAGCTGCAAATGCTTTGTTCAAAATGTAGTTTGATGGTAATCTAGTACAGCAGCATAATATTCACTGCAGTCCATGTTTGGTGCTTGGTCTCACTGAACACAGCAGATACTTCTTCAAGTGCTGTCTAAATGTCTTGTCTCGTAGCCCGTACACCATTGGACTGATAAACCTGGGAAGGATCTGGATGAAAATATAACAGAAAAGATTACATGTGCTTGGTATTTAGGAAACCAGTACAACAAAGCCCTTTTTAACACAGGGGCAACATAGATTAGCATACACAACAGTAGCTGAAAGCCATGAAGCAGTATTGTATTCCTGGCCTTCTTTGTATCTGTATCTCCTGATTTAGCCTCTTTAGCTGCTTTAGCAGCAAAGAAGATCTTAAAGTAAGTGAAGAAGAGAGTGAGCCAAACACCAAGCAGGTAAATTGCATAGGAACCATCTCTCTTTTTCAAACTTACAGGGTGAGAGAACAGGTTGTCCCTCTCACAAAATATTTTTGAATAAAATAACTGCACAGGCTTTGTTGCTACAACAATAAACACATCTGGCAGGACTGAGAGTGCACTCATGGCCCAAATACAACCAATCAGAGAGTATGTTCTTTTGATGGTGCAGAGCTGAGCGTGGCGTAGTGGTAAACAAATAGCAATATAGCACTCCACTGCCATATTTTTGGCACTGTGGCATCTTCCCGTCTTTTGTCATGGCCCATGAGCCAGGTTGTGACAGTCTCATATTCTTTATGAACTATTAATGTCCAACTTTGATTTAAAATTAAGTTAATAACTACATCCAATATAATAGTAAGTATTTGGAATTCTGCAGTGTAGAGCTTGGAAATATTCACTTTCATACAACAGACCAGCAAAATATAGAGTATTCAAAAGTATTTATTTGAACAAATACTATGTATGTAGTTTGATGGTAAT
>OMNW01009284.1:0-49830 GCA_900303245.1 Selene dorsalis
AAAATAAAAATAAATATATGTGTATATATATATATATATGTGTGTGTGTGTGTGTGTTATTCATATAATATTATAGAAATATAATATATAAATATAATATATAGAAATATTATTTCTAGACTATTACTACATGAACTACTACTCTACTACTCACACAACCACATTAGGGGCCCAGCAGATTATAAAGATCAGATGGTAAAACAATGGTTTCAAAAGACAGAGCTAGTTTGACTGCAGTCAGTGTATGGCAGCTCCCATGTTTGGGTCGAGCAAGTGTTAGAAATGGAAATTTGAATTAAATTTACATCTAGTAAACATACATGTTTACATAATGTAAATATTATTTACATGTCCATTTTTAACGCTTGTTCAACTTTTCTGTTACACTAATCCTGCCTTTGAGCAACAATGTAAATAAGGGTCCTTCCCTCAGTTTTCTCCTGCATAAAAAAAAGAAGGATAATGATCGTGGTGATTGCTCAGTTGTAAAGCTACACGTAATACTGCTCACATCAAATATGGGCTTACAACTCATTCCGTTCATTCAAATGTAAAAAGTGTGCATATTATTGTTCACAGTAACCGAGGAAGCAGAACAAGAAATCATCAAAATTAGACCTACTCTATCTAGTCTGTCTGTCTGTCTGTCTGTCTGTCTGTCTGTCTGTCTGTCTGTCTGTCTATCTATCTATCTATCTATCTATCTATCTATCTATCTATCTATCTATCTATCGATACACCACACTAGTGTACACACTACTTCAGATAAATATGTGAAAAAATATACGTGTTCATTCAGTTCATTTTAACATGAAGGCAAATAGCCTGCGGATTGCTGCCGGGCTATTTAGACAACAACGATGTAAACACTGTTGTTTACGAAAAGTAAACAAGTGACACAGAATTCTACACAGACGTCACATTATGGAAGTTTACACATGCTGTTTAAAAATGAAAGAACAAATAGATAAACACTGCAATGGCAATGACACTGCCGCCGTGTTAACTTCCTGTAAGGTTTTTTTTTTATATAGCGGATATAAGGGGGTTGAAAAAACCGAAGGCAATGTCGGCATCGGCACCTCATTGGTCCAGAAATATGGAATCAGATGACGTAGTAGTTCCGGGTTTCTAGGTCCTCACAAAAGGTAACTCTCGGTCATTTCTCGGCGGCAGGGACAAGGCTGATTTCCAGGGCTGGAGGTAAGAAGGCAGCGAACCTGCCAGTTTAACAGGGTATCACTCTCGAACCGACTGCGGTAATCTCATTAGCGCCTTTATCCGTTTGTAGATTTACGTTAAGGTTAATTTGTGCTGGCGATAAAGAAAGGGTTTAAAGCACCTCCTCACTGGCTGACGGTAATCAACTTGCTCAATGATAGCTGTACCAGCGGCGTGAGGCGGCTTTTGTCATCGTTTCGTCTGCCGTCCCGCTCCTCTCTCATTGTCACATAACCGCCGTTTAACGCATGAACAAAGAGGTCAGAGTCTGCTCATATGATATCGCTTTTGTTGAAGATGGTCCACTCTGTTGAGATTTCCGTGACAATTCCGGTTTTTAGGCTTTTTTTTTTTTTTTTTTTTTTTTGGTAATGACGTTCTTATTATGAACTTGGGCATCCACATCACAGCATCCAAGATAAATACATGTGTATTTATCTTAATGTCGTTCCTATTGGTTGTATTAGCCATATTCGTCCAAACTGAATATTTCACGTTGCCATGGAAATAACTCATTCATATGTGATGAGTGAATATGTGGAAATTGGTAATACTCAGCTCAAATGTGCCGTCATTCCAGTCTGGGACACCAGTTTGGCACATCTGACTTTCTCTGGTCGTACCTACTCATGTGTTGTGTAATGTATGATTTTCCATCGTTTATCATGTATTCCAGTAATACAGAGGAAAAACAGGGCTCTGAACTCAGTCACCCTAACAGCTGTAGTACCTGGTAGGGAGTCAAGAATGTCTCAGGTTTACTATTGGCCTGCATTCAGGTTTTTTTTTCTTTTAAGATGTGGAAACATCTGTGACGTAGACTAGAGATAATTCAGATATGATTCACTGAAACGTTAATCACATTATGTGCCGGGTAATGTTTAAAAAAAATGAGGGTCACATTAGTACACTTCTGACTTAATATTTATCATCAATCTTTAACACGTTCTGTTACTGAGTAGATGTACACCAGTAGAGATATGAATATTCATTAGAATAAGCAGTTTTTCCTGTTAGAGGGGATCATGTCTTCCTATATTCCTGTTCCTATGAAAATAAGTCCCACATGATAGCTGACATTTGTGAATTGCAGTTACTTTATTACACAGTGTGAGGTTGCATTCCTTCTCCTGTTTCAGCTGTTTATTTGATTATGTGTTGGTACTGGTAATTGATACTTTGTTGAACACCAGTTTTAGTTTTAACCCCTTCATCCAGCCTGCACTGTGAGGATATTACTGAGCTAAGCTTGACCTAGAGTGGCCTTTCACTCACCACACAGTGGGGTGAGGCTTAAGAGTATTGTCATTGGTTGTCCACAGCCCGATCCCCTTCAGCATAACTCACAGGGCTGTGGACATTGGGCAGTGGTCAGTCTGTTCAGAAGGGCCATGTCTCATCACTGTTTCATCCTTTTGTGACCTCTCGGATAACCTTCCATTTATTGTTGAAAGGGGAGGCTGGTGTTTGGACACCAAGAGGCAGGGACCTTAAACTACTGCAACACGCCCATCTAGGAGGTCTCACTTATAAGTGAACTTTGACAGCTGACACACACAGAGAAGCTGTTGGTGCACAGCAAGAGGGTGGTGAGTCTCCGATGAGTGTAGAGGCAAGGAACGGACTTTCATACCGAGGTAGATAACTTTTGGTTTAGTCTGATGATTCACTGTCCATGGGGGAGTTCTGTTTTTCTTGTGAGAAGTGTGCAGACATAAGTTACCCAACTTCCTTTTCCAGGCTGATATTGACAGTTGATATTTGGGGTCAAATCAGTTCTTTTTTGGGTTTTAATTTTGACCATAGAAATGCTTTGATTCATGTCTTTTATTTCATGTGGGTTTGGTAACCTTTTTTTTTCCCCCTGTTCTAGGTGTGACATCTGAGAGATAGTGGACCGATCAATTTTTCATACTACAGCTGTGGGATTCTTAAAATTGTCTACTCTGGGGGCTTTTCTCTTTCTGAGGCTTCCCTTCTGACACAATCCTCCTTACACACATCAAACCTCTTCAGGACCAGTGTACCGTATAAAACCAGAGTTCCCTTCCCTGCATACTCTGCCAGTGAACAGTATGGGTCTCCAGGTAGACTCAGCACTCCAGTCTGTTCTCCTCTTTCCAATCCACCTTCTGGTATGGCTGTACTCCGTCCTGTCCTTCCTGCCTTGGTACTACATCACTGGTGCTGGGCAGAGACAGGCTTTGTCCAAGCGGATAAAGGCTCGCTCCACTTCAGGCTGTCCAGAGGGACCTTACCGCTCTGTGGACCACTTTGACGATCTGGCCAGGGAGGACTTCCCAGGGAAGGACACGCTGGATAAGCTTTTTGAGTATGCTGTTCAGCGCTTTGGAGACGCAGAGTGCCTCGGCACCCGAGATGTCCTGAGTGAAGAGAATGAGATTCAGCCTACTGGTAAAGTATTTAAAAAGGTAAGCTTTCTATTTACGTTATTCTTTTGGTCAGGGATACTTGTGAGGACAAGTGTCTGATGTTGCATCTGACTCTTTCTTCTTGAAGCTGATCCTGGGGGAGTATAGATGGATATCGTACAGTGAGCTGGATTCTATAGTCAGTCAGTTTGGCAGTGGATTGGCAGCTCTCGGACAACAGCCCAAAAATACCATTGCAATCTTCTGTGAAACCAGAGCCGAGTGGATGATCACTGCCCAGGCGTGCTTCAGGCGCAATTTTCCATGTAAGAATATTCTGTCTGTTCAGTACAGTACAAGATGTTATCTGACATAGTATGAATAATCTGTTAGCTGCTGTTTATATGTTTTCGCTCACTGGGTGTTTTGTGTTCTCAACAGTGGTGACATTCTATGCCACACTGGGAGAAGAGGCTATTGCATATGGACTGAATGAGACTGGTGTTACACATCTAGTCACCAGTGTGGAACTGCTTGAGAGTAAACTGAAAGTGAGTTAATCCCTCCCAACACACGAACACACTTATTTTAATCAGGTTTTTCCTCACACATGTTGTTCCTTAACATCAAGGCCGTACAGATAAACACACTATCTGTTATTCAAACTGGATAGGAGACATACACTAACATTAAGTGCCTGCAGTGTTACTGTGTGTTTGTAATTTCAAGATGGTGTCATTTTCCATTGCATTACATAGGTTCTGTGAATGGAGTGATTAAAATTCCTTCATTGCTCAAGATAAGACCAGAAGGAAATTAATGTAATGTCTTGTAAAATAGCTCACAGTGAAGTAAGATCTCACATACTCCCTGTGTTTAACATATTTGTGAGTCCTCTATGAGAGTTTTTTTCAGTAGGTCAAACTGCTGCTCTTTATAAAGATCATGTCAATTATGGACCCTGGTTAAAAGAGAATTTAATAGTATTTGGCATGCTGTTTTGAAAGTGTTGTTGTCCTCTCTCTCTGTCCAGAATGTGCTTCCACAAATTCCAAAACTAAAGCATGTGATCTGTGTGGACCAGAAGAAAGTGAACACAGAAGGCTACCCAGCAGGACTATCCATCCACAGCATGGAGGCTGTACGAGAGCTGGGCGCACTGCCTGAAAATAGTGTGTATTTCTCTGACTCACCTTCGTTGTTTTTTTTCTTTTCTTTTTTTTCTGTGTCAAATTCCAAGTGGAATTAGACATACAGTGTGAGACAATAACTGATTGTTTGTCCTGCAGTGGGTAGAGCGATTGTGAAGCCTGAGCCTGCTGATCTGGCTGTGGTGATGTACACCAGTGGCTCCACAGGCAGACCCAAAGGAGTCATGATTGTCCACAGTAACCTGATCGCAGGAATGACAGGACAGTGCGAGCGCATCCCTGGACTCGGGTGAGTTTCAGTATTGGTCAGTATCTAGACTATGAAGGTGAAAAGTTGTAGAGTTTCTGTACAGAGTTCGCCTTAGACCAGCTTCACAGCTCTAACTGAAAAGGCATCTTTCAAAGGGTCTTTTATCTATTCTAACAAAAACAACATTGGCTTAGTAAAAGCCAAATAGATAACAGTAGAATTTTCCGTATAAAATCCGTGCTGCAGCAGAACAGCCAGACAGAATCACACTCAAGAAGGTTCAGTGTTGAAATTTGAAAAGAGGAACAGAAAACATGTAGAAGCTCCTGTTTCCAACCTAAACTTTCTCCTCCCTGTGTTTCTGTAGTGCTGATGATACCTACATTGCCTATCTGCCCCTGGCTCATGTTCTGGAAATGACAGCTGAAATCTCCTGTGTCACATATGGCTGTCGGATCGGCTACTCATCTCCGCAGACACTGTCAGACCAGGTAATACTCAGCGCCAACACCAGGTCTAACATTACATCTGTCAACGTGCATGGCATATTTCTTTGTTACCAGGGTTACATGGGTGTGGTTGCTAATACTCACCTACATTATTGTGGTTAGCTTAATCGCTGTTTTTGTCTAATGTGATCAGGCCTTCAATGCTGTTTTTCCCCTTTCCCTTTAGTCCACTAAAATAAAGAAAGGAAGTAAAGGAGACTCCTCAGTGCTCAGACCCACCCTGATGGCAGCTGTGCCAGTAAGTATCTTGCGTTATACTCTTTTTTTTTTCTTCACATTAGTCCCAACTTGTTCTTCATGCTCAGTCTTGCCCATTTTCCTTTTTCCACCTCCATGTTCATCAAATGTTGAAATGAATCCCATGAATATGTCTGTGTCCTCCTAAAAGGAAATTATGGATCGCATCAACAAGAATGTGATGAGCAAAGTGCAGGAAATGAGTTTCATTCAGAAGACTCTGTTTACACTGGGCTACAAGTATAAACTGGAGCAGATCAAACGTGGCTATGACGCACCACTCTGCAATGCGTAAGAAACGACTATGTTTCTTCTGCCTAAAAATAGAAAAGGAAAAGAAATACAATGTTTGTGTTGTTCAACTTCAAACACATCGCCATTGGCCTTTACAGCCTGTTGTTCCGGAAAGTCAAGAAACTGCTCGGAGGAAGAGTGAGGATGATGTTATCGGGAGGAGCCCCTCTGTCCCCAGCCACTCAGAGATTTATGAATGTATGCTTCTGCTGCCCAGTGGGCCAGGGCTACGGCCTCACGGAAACTTGTGGAGCTGGCACCATCACAGAGGGTAAGACTGGATTTAAAGGGTTGACTAAGAAGATAGTCAAGGTGCGAATTGAAAACAACATATGATTAAGATAATATGTCTCTTCATACAGTTGTGGACATCAGCACTGGTCGCGTTGGAGCACCTCTTATTTGCTGTGAGGTCATTCTTAGGGACTGGGCTGAAGGTATGACTGAAAAATGTTTTGGGTGTTGTTGATACATGTTGTACTTGTTGTGCAGAATGAAAAGTAATAATTTAATTGCAGGTTAATCATGTATTTATTAAAAGGCACATGTTTCCACTTTACCTCAGGTGGCTACACCAGGAAAGATGAACCAAACCCAAGAGGGGAGGTCCTGGTTGGTGGTCCCAATGTCACTATGGGTTACTACAGGCACGAAAGCAATGATCAGGACTTTTTTGTGGACGAAAAGGGACAGAGATGGTTCTGCACTGGTGATATAGGAGAGATTTACCCAGATGGCTGTTTACAGATAGTGGGTGTGTATATTCCCAAACCAGTTTCATGTCATCTGACAGTGATTCCTAAAAGGCACTCCTGTCATACTCAATTTCACAGCCCTAATGTGCAGTCAATGTGGTTGTAACATTTGAATGGAAAACAGTTTTTACTTGAAACCGCACCACTGTTGTTAACACATTTGTTTTCTCATTTAGACCGCAAGAAAGACTTGGTCAAACTTCAGGCTGGGGAGTATGTGTCTCTTGGTAAAGTCGAGTCTGCGCTGAAAAACTGCCCTCTCATAGACAACATCTGTGCTTATGCAAACAGGTGAGAAACTTGACTTCATTTATTTAGGAAAAGTAGAAAGAAAGTTGAGAGTGTCCGTTACTGTAGGTCCAAATGGAATTACTAGATAACTTACTGGAAAAAAGTGTTCTGCAATTTCAACGTTTACATATTCTCCAGAGTTAAACCAAACTAGGTGATCTTTTTTTGAAAAACCGCTCTTAGAGTTCATTGACCTCATAACTTCAGAGAAACAGCAAGAATTGATTTTTCTCATGAAAACTTTTCATAGGGTTCTGAGATATTCATCTCCAAACCTCAGAGGAACAAAGCTGGAATTTGTTTTTTGTCACTCAGAATTCTGAGACATGATCTTGTTAATTCAGAAAAACAGAGCAGATCTTTGACCCTTTCAGGAAATGTATTACGCCTTCATTGATTAGTTCAAACCATGACATTTCCAACTGTTGCAAAGTCTTTTAATATTCCCAAATTTTAAACTCAAAATTTTTTAACAGCGAGCATGACTTTTATTAAGCTTGTTTCTAATGTTCATCCCTGCAGCGACCAGAACTATGTGATCAGCTTCGTGGTTCCCAACCAGAAAAAGTTGACTGAACTGGCCAAACAAAGAGGCATCGTGGCACCATGGGAGGAGATCTGCACTCACCCTGAAATGGAAAGCGTAGTTCTGAAAGAAATCAAACTTGTCGCTGCTAACAGTAAGAGACGACTGTGTCTTGAATTTTTACTTCTGTCCTTATCTCCGCCTCTACATGTATGTTACCAATGCTGCAGTAAAAGAAAGTGAACATTGCTCATCCTCATAATGGTGATATTTAAAGGATCACTGCTTCACTGTTCTCTTCCTTTCCACTTTTAATCCAGTTAAACTCCAGCGATTTGAGATTCCAGTGAAGGTACATCTGAGTCCAGAGCCGTGGACCCCAGAGACGGGACTTGTGACAGATGCCTTCAAGCTGAAGAGGAAAGAGCTGAAGAATCACTATCTCCACCACATAGAGAGAATGTATGGTGGCAAATAACTTTGACAATTTCACCCCAGGGTCACAAGTTATTATCATAACCACTGTTTTGATGTACAGATCATTTTTCCTGGCACCCACTTTGGTTTTCATGCTGTTTGTGGACCACAGACTCCCGAATGGAAATGTCTTGAACAGAAAATTTGAAGCTGTAGATAGTTATACCTGTTGATCCATATGTGCTGCTTTTTATTTTTGTGTGTTGAAGTTTTGATTGTCAAAGAGATGCACTTGAGCGGCAGCTCTTGCTCCATGAGAAGGGTTTCAGACCATTATAGCACTCAACTGCCATCCACTTAAATCTGTTGGCACTCCGTAGCTGATAGAGTACCACTAACCTCCATATATTGCCAACGTGTTGTTGTTATTTCCATTGAAAATATTAACTGTAATCATTGCAGTCGCTTTAAAGCTCTTTTGTTAAGTTGGAGTACTGATGTTACTGTGCCTTCAGTCTGCAGTACTTGTGTAGTCAAGCAGAAATAAGTGGCATCTATATGAAAACAAATAGTTTGTGTTTGTTACAAAATGGCTGAACTGCCATGCTAATGTTTACTTGATGCTTTAGGAAAAATGTCCTCACCCACAGATAAACCAACATGGATCATAGAGAAAGTTACTCATGTCCATGTCTGCTTATCCTTTATTTTGACCAATGTTTTATTTATTCAGTTGTTTTTGTGTCAGTTTATTGAGAAAGTAAGACCAAAATGTGCATACACAAATGACTCAGGAAGATAGGCAAATGTTTTAATATATGAAATCAAATGGTGAGTTGCTTGCATAGACAGCACTTCTGTCAAAATTAGGGGCACCTTATTTATTTGACTGCAGGATTGCTTAACTACTAATTACTTACTAAAATGCTTTTAAGCTATGGTTAGACCTGGTATACTGTAATACTGTACGTATTTTACCTCAGTTAACAGGTTAACATACAATTTGGTATCAGATGGTTAAGTCTGTGCATTTTAATATTATAGAAGTGTTTTCTATGTATTTTTCAACGTATTGTGTTAGTGGATTTACACCACTAAAACCTTTAAGGAAGCAGACATTGACAGTCACTTTACAGTTGGTTGTTTGGTGATCCTATTTGTATTTATTACTCCATCATTATGATCACATGCCTTGGTCAACATTTCAGAAATAAAACATTTTTTCGTAATTAGTGTTTTGTATATATTTTTTTTTTTTATTACAAAAACATAAAAATAAGCCAACAGCAAGTCAACCTTTCAACATTAGCATAGCGGGGGAGAGCCTCAGTTGTTCCAGTCTTGAAATCGGAAACAGTCACTAGCAATTTTCCAAACAGGCTGGTCATTGTTGGGTGAAGCCTGAGCTGTTAAAAGAAAATTCTGGTTGAAGAAACGCGGCTTGTTTCCTTCAAACTTGACTGTGCCACCAGTCACGACGAGCAGCGTTGTTTGGCCTTGGGTAGCTTGTTCTGAGAATGAAGAAAGGGTAGATTGAAATTAGATTATCACACCACAACCACACCTTCACAGGAAGAACATCACATGTTTATGTTTTTACACTGTAATTTGATAGATTTAACACCCTGCTTTATATTGACATAGATCTCTTCAATTCCAGGGAATAGAGGGGGAAATCCTCCTGCCCTGCACTCATGTATAGTCTATTACAGAACACTTGTGTCATTGTAAAATGTATATTCATCAAAAAGTATAGCTATAGGTTTATTTTTAGCTCTATTTTTTTTTATGTATGGTTAGTTTTTACTTCATTTACATGTAGTCATCTGATAAAATTCATCCTTAAATTGTTTGTTCAAAGCAGGTCTCTTCTGGGATTAATCATGTAATCTAAACATATCTGAGAATCACCATTAGCACTTGAAATGGCTTTTGCAATTGCTGCACTAACCATGAACTGGCTGACAGTCCAGTGTGTGAACTTGGAACTCGCTTGATGGCAGCGACTCAAAAAACTCTCCCAGAGAGTCCTGTCCTGACACTGCATTGCCGTTCCACACTAATGTTGCCTTGTCCAGGTAGAGTCTTGTCAAATTCTGAAATATAGGAGCCAGTAAATTGGTTGAGAACAGGAATAACAGCAATATATGACATCAAACACAAGCAGGTGTGTGTTCAACAAGCTGACGGACACTGGACTTTGAAGACCAACAATGATACTGCTATTTGAGAGCTGAAAATGCCAGTCAAGACTTTATCATCCAAGATGATTTTGTGACACATAAAACACATAATACATTCAAATCTCTTTTGTCATGCATACTTGCATGCCTTTGGTAAAACACTTGGACAAAATTACTGATATGTCTTACATATGCTAATAAATGAGCTGACAATGATTTGCTTTAAGTTGATTGTTGTCCTCACTAAGTATCACAGGTGTATTCGATCTTGTAATCAGCCTACCACCCCATTTAAATGGAGAAAGTTCCCATTGTTAGTGTTTGGTGTCATTGTGTTCCCACTGTGCATGGAAAAAAAAAGAGCCATCTGAGTAGATCAGGAAGGAAGTAAGTCTGATCATGGTCAAAGTAAAGGCAACAAGGCCTTCTTAAAAGCTGCTTGATGTTCCTATTAGTTTGCTAGTATGATTAAGAAGCCGGGGCATGGGACTGTAGTCAACCCCCCAACAACATGGCTGCAAGAAGAAAACTGACCCCAGATTGAACAGAGACTTAGTTCACAAAGAACCAAGGAAAAATGCAGAGCAGACCTCTGTGACCAAGGTCCGGTTGCACCCTATGTTGTTTACTGAATACAAATGTGCTCTATAGAAGAAGAAAACTTTCTTTTGAAAGAGACGCATAAAAAAGTCTGGCAGTAAGTTTGGCAAAATGCAATGTTGACGAGCCATGGTGCATCTGGCCTCAGGAGAGATGAAAAGTTCTTTGCTCAGTCACAAGAGCTCTATGTTCATAGAAGAAATTGAGGCTTTCAAAGAAAAGAACACCATCTCTACTGTGAAACATGGGGGGAGCTTATTTTTCCTCAGCATCTGGTGCAAAATCTGTTGTGAAACATGCCACTCATAAGATGGGATCTTTGCACACATGACTGTTCAGAAGTGGCCTGCTGTCCTGCGTGAGTCAAAAATCATAATTTAACAATTAACCTAACAACTAACCCTCCCACCTATGGAAAGAGCTGAAACTGCAGGGGGATAAGACACCCATCAACTGGTGCAGATAGTTCAAGAGGAGAAATGTAGAAGTTTCACTGAAATGTAGCAAAATACAAAAAGTATTTCATTGTTTACAAGGATGTGCTACAAAATATTTCGTCCAAATACCTTCCAAATACTGTCCATGTACCATCTCTGCTAAGCAGAACAGAGGATGGTGGACGCTAAATACTTTTAGTAGTTTTTTTCTGAGGATACAGTTTATTAAGTGAAAAGGTACATTAGGCCACGACTGTGTTTGTTTACCTGGAGAGTAAACGTACACATATGCGTTGTTACTGCTCTCTAGTGAGCAAACAGTGCAATACCATGACTATAAGATGCCTCAATCATGTTAGTAATTATTATGTCTTATCGTCCGATGTTTAGACCAATACCAAGACAACGGGTGAACTAAAATAGCCGATAAAAGTGGTCATACTGGCTCAATGGTGTTTAATTAAAATAAGCGGAAAAAAACAACATGACCATTACTCACCCTCCTTTTCTTGTCCATGCAGTCGTAGTAAATGTTAACAAATTCTTCTGAATATCTGCATGACTGGTCGACATGGGTCCTGAAATCCTGGTGATACAATGATTTATTAAATGCTGATCACGATCATCAAAGACGAAGACGAGTTGTCTACGGCTGTTCATTGTAAAAGGCGCACATGCTAACTAGCAAAACACAACGTTAGCTGGATGATTTCAGTATACAAGTTTTTAGGGAAAGTTAGCTTACCAACGAGGTGGTCATGGCTACAGATACAAGAATGAAGACAATATCAAATACTATTCTGAGATGGATAGTAGTAAGTCTTCTCTTGAATCAAGTTCAGGTGGTTTTCTTCTTTACCTGGAAGCTAGTGCCACCATTTTGTTGAATGTATTACTTCCGCCGAACACAAGCTATGCGTACCAAAATAAAACATTAGTATTGTATTCCGTTTCGTATTTCGTACTTGTACTACACTATATTTTATCCAACAGAGCTTCATTTATGTTACATTTAATGTTAGTTGCTTTCGCCGTACAAATAAAACATAACAAATACCCCACGCTCATAAAACACGCAATACATTATACATACAGCAGTAACAAAGTGTAATTACATCATGGTATATTTTACTAAGTTAAATGATTTTAATTATCCGTAAAATGGTTACATGATAACACGGTGATTCAGCGTCAGACTATACTACTGACAGTAACGGTATTTTAATTTGAAAGGGGAAAATCGAGCCATGCGGAAGTAAAATGAATTAGTTCCTGAGTCATACTGAGTCTGGTTCAAATCTGAAGCGAAACAACTCCAAAGCACTGACACTGTCGGCTATTATCAATTTAGTTTGGCACTTTGTTCGAGTACATTCAACAATGGAGGGTTCAGTATCTAATGTGGAAGTCTGTAATTTTGCCTACACGGGGCAGTTTGAGAAATTAAAACAGTGTATTCTGTCAGATAAAACGCTTGCTTGCAAAACGGACCAGGTAAGAGTGCATGACTGAGCAAATCCCCGCGGCATTTGCTTCTGTTCTGCCAACACTGAAATAATGAAAAATGTCAACTGAAAGCGAACTTTCAAATTCTTGATTGTAGATTTTGTGTAATTTCAGGACCGTAGAACCGCCCTTCACTGGGCTTGTTCTGCTGGCCACACCAACATTGTGGAGTTTCTGCTCGACCTGGGAGTTGAAGTGAATCTGCAAGATGATGTACGCCTGTTTTTTGTCAAGTCGACTCGTTTATTTCTGTGTAAAACCAAGTGTGATATAGTAGTTTTGTCCTTTAGTGATGGAGGGATGTCATGTTATATTAGGCAGGTGAACATACAGTTGAATCACTCAAATAATATCAAACACCGACCAAATAAAATACATACATAAAATGTCATATTCAATACTCATATTAAAATTTAAGTAGGTAATTTAGTTTTTGTTTCTGATGTTGAAGTGTAAGTGGTATGTAATTTCATGCCATGTCTTTTCCCTTATAATGCACTTATGTGTGTGTCGTTTTAATAGAGCACTCAAGATTACTCAACACTGTATATTAAACATGCAGTGTTGAGTACTCTCAATATTATCCAATTTATCTTTTGTGAAATGACCATATACTATAATTTGTCACCTCCTAGGCTTCGTGGTCTCCTCTTCACATTGCTGCATCTGCAGGCAGAGAAGACATTGTGAGATCTCTAATATCCAAAGGAGCCCAGCTGAATTCAGTGAATCAGAATGGATGCACCCCTCTGCACTATGCTGCCTCTAAAGACAGATATGAGGTAACTCTCCCACTTTGTGGTAACATTAGCTAATAGTTTAATCCACCACGGGACGCCATTCGACTGTACTCCATGCTTGTGATCTTTAATTTGTTTTCTGTATTTACAGTGACCATCAAATAGTTCCATTATTTCAATTTTGATTATAGTTTATTCATAATGATGTTGCATTTCCAGTACTGAGATCAATTTATTTCTGGATATATTTAGTAATTTCTTTCAATAGAAAAATAAATAAATTATAATAATAATCAAGTGTCAAATCAACAGAACAGCAGAACCCTTTTAGTAATCCATTCATTATTTCAAGACATTTTTTAACTATATATTTTCAATACTTACTTTAGGAGCTTATTGAGACTGTGATAGGACAGAGTAGTATAGGCTACTTTTCTCATATTGAAGTTGAATGATAACTTTAATAATTTCTGTACTCCACGGTTTGTTATCAATTACTATGATATATAACTGTTGGTACTTTCATTTGAGAACAACTGCACTAGGTCAAAAACAATTGCATTATTCCATGATGGCATGGTTGCATTAAGAATGAAGATAACTGCTGTGAAATTCCCAACTTCCTCTTATTAGGAAACAAGCGTAGGGGAACCAAACCATATCCTAGATCACCACAATCACAGCTTTATTTGTGGGTGAGAAAGCCACACAGAAAGTGGGCCTTCTCGCCCATTATTATAGACATTGGGCCACAACCATTAATTGGTCAGCTGTGAATAAAATTGTTTCCAACTTATTTCCTCATAGCGTAGTCCATCATTAATCATTTATACTGAGATGAAATGAGTTTTTAATTTCTTTTTTTCTTTTTTTCGTCAAGGCAGTATGAGGAAAGTTTGTTCAAATCACCTAGCTTTGTATTAAATGCACACTTTGTTTCTTTCACATCTTGCATGTGCACACTGAAAGAAACGTTATTTAGTTAACCTTTTGGACTTGCCCCTTACCACCAGGTATAAATGTGATGTTTTAAGTCTGTGAAAGTACCCTCTAATCAACCTTTTGGCTTGCACACCATCACAGAGGAGGGCGACATGCAGAAAGTCGCAAAAACACTAGACATGATCTGGATGGTAAAATTTATTTGTCTGATGAAACAAATATACATCTTCTTTTGTGAGTCTAAAATTATGTTGTCATGTGAGATTAAAATAGATGTTCTGATTTAGTGCCACTTGTTAACCAACATAGAAACAGTGGCTTGCCTTTCCAGGAACTGAAATTTCATGTGAATGGGGCATAAAGAAATCTAAAATAAGGATGCCTGTCAGTGACTGCAGAGTAAAGCACTTTTCACTGTCTCTGTAGATTGCCTTGTTGTTGTTGGAAAATGGAGCAGACCCCAATGCCACTGACAAGCTGGAGTCCACTCCTCTTCACAGAGCATCTGCCAAGGGCAACTACCGTCTCATCCAGCTGCTTCTCAAACAGAGTGCCTCGACAAACATCCAGGACTCACAGGGCAACACCCCACTGTAAGTGTGAATAAATAGTGGGGATGTTTTTGGTATCCATCCAGCTATTGACTGATGATTTTTAAAGGCTGCTAGAATAAAGTTATAGTTTGAAACAGGAAAAAGTAGATAGTGCAAATTAATCAGCTAATAGCCCACGAAATAAGATGTTCTAAAAGAACAATCTTAGATTTAATTGAACTGAGTTCATTTATATAATAAAGTGGAGTCTACAAGTTGGAGGGCACCAATAAAACACTGAGAGGACACTGACAGATTGTCACGATTGTCATCTAACCGTTAAACTTAGTTTGACACAAATCTAAAATGTGTCAAACTCTGGCGAACCAATGCTGTGTGCGCGTGCAGGGAATAACACACACAACAGGATTAACGATAAAATGTCCTATCAGTCTGAGATTTTTACCTTCACCTTAATAAAAAGCATTCTTGTATTTACAATTCTGCATGCATTGTTTGTCACCAGTCACCTGGCATGTGATGAGGAGCGTGTGGAAGCAGCCAAGTTGTTGGTAGAACATGGAGCCAGCATCTACATTGAGAACAAAGAGGAGAAGACACCTCTCCAGATTGCCAAGGGTGGTCTGGGCAACATACTTCGTCGGATCGTGGAGGGATGATGCATTTGCTGACCTACAAGTCCTATTCCAGCTTGAATCCCCACCATCGCTAAGTTACATAATGAGAATTCTCAGCCCAGTGAATCCTCATGGAGCGGCCTGGTGTGACACGTTCAGATGTGTAACGCATGGAAGATGAGACGGCGTGAGTGAGAAAAATTGGACCGAACTGCATCAGTCCAACACCACCTCAGCATGGGATCTGAAGCTATGCAGACCTTAGATGTCTGATTAAAAACACTTTCCTGCACTAAGCGCAGTCTAAAACTACAGCCCATTTTCTGTGAAGTCTGATTTGTTGCAAAAACAACTCAATAAAATTCAGTGTTCAGCCTCTTAACATAGTATGTTTGGGATATATTTGTTGTGCATTGGATCCAGCGATTTGCTGTCTGTCATTTGACCTGTTGTCAGGGTTGATTGAATGATGCAAGAGTTTCACTCCATACAGGGGTCAGTGTTCATTCACTGTTGTTATTAGTGTGGCATTTGTGTTAATAATGCAGACAGAGACAGCGTTGAATAGGAGCAGACATTGAAACTGTTTAGGTAAAAAAAAGAAAAAGTGGGCCACTGTGGAATAAGCACAAGCCATTGATAGTAGGCTTTGATATTAACCCTTGCAGTGTTGGCTCCTGTACCCTGTGATATTAATGTTTGGTGTGGTTACTGGTGGAACAAAGCTCACTTGGTGTATTCACAAGTCATACACCTGTTCTGCAGCAGCACAACTTAATGATAAATAAAATGAAAAAGAAAGTAAACAGTTGAAACTTAAAATGCGGGGCTTTATGATTTTTATAGGGAAAACCCCACCTACACCCCTCTAAAGAGATTTTTCATGACCTCAGTGCACTGACACTGCAGGTACAAGAAAGCATGCTTTCAATCACACCTAACTATCTGTAATGCTATAGAGGACTGTAACTTTGAATTATTTTGAAACATGTCACAATTGTCAGCTTTTCCCTTGAACCTGAACATAGCCTCAAGATAGTATTTCTAATAATGGGAAATGATAACGGAAGCTTGAACATGCAAGAATGTAAGTGACAGTTTTAATGGAACAAGCCAAGGAGGAGAATTTAGTTTTATTAGTTCTGAAATAAATGTGGACTAAAAGTACTATAGTTCCTTCATAAATGTGTGATGTTTAAGTAGCAAAATTTTAACTGCTCAAGCAAAAATACCTCAAAATCGTACTTGAATAACTTAATGTAAGACCTGTCCTGGAAAAAAAAAACACGTGTGAATAAAATTAAACCAAAGAGAAAGTGAACTGATACACAGTAGTAGTAATAGTTAAAGTGTGGGTTTTTATTGGGAAACCCCGACCCAAACCCCGCGGAATGTATGATTTTCATGACGTCAAAATGGGAGGTCGGTGCACGACGCGATGCGCATTTCACCCTCGGTGTTCTCACTTCCTGAAACCGAGGTCACTTATAAACGGAGTTCTCGTTAATCATTGGTGTCTCCTGTAGGCGGTGTCCACGCCAAAGACTGACGAGAATTACAGACCGAGGAGCTGCTTGTAAGGTATTAAAAGATAATTATCGAAATTTTGCGACGATTGTAACTTTTTTTTTACCTAACGCTACGTAGACTGTGCAAGCTAACCTAGCTAGCTAACGTTTGTTGCTAGCGTGAGATGATATTTTGTCAATCCTACTAACTAACGTAACATTGCAGCTCGCGAGCCTGACCGGAGTCTATTATTTCTGTTATAAATCGCACTGAGCAAAGCCTGAACTAAAAGTACGCCACAGAGATAGTGCAGTGTGTGCCTGGTAAGCGAAGTGCTAGCTGTCAGATTAAAGCAGCAGTCAGTTCGCTTTCATCGACGTTCACCCACCACCAGACACCATGGGCTGTTTAGTCGCTATTGTCAAACTGAAAGCCGCGTGACTGCGTTTCTCGAGGTTTCGGGGGCCAGTAAATACAGGTTGAATATTGGTACGTTGACGCTAAGTCAAGGTGGCTGGTGGGTTTCTAAACTCTGACTCGTTATCGCAGACTTTTGACAGCATGTACGTCAAAACTTTGCGAGAAGCAGCTTGGACTGAATCCAGACCGTGGAAGTGTGTTTACAAGAGCCTCTGATGTTACGTTACACGAAATGCACAAGTAAATTAATCACTCTGTATATGTGCTGACGCGTAAAGTAATTCCAAAGATCACAAGCCTCTCTAATCAGCAACGCTTAGGACGAGCAGATCAATAAATAATTATGTGCTGATATATATGTAGGTTACAATTCCCAGTGCATAGACATCACATTACCTGCTGCTACCGATCTAATTTGTTCGAGCTCAGTTTATTTGCCTCCCATGCACAGATTTGGGGTCAGAGTTAGGAAAACAAGTACACACTTCCATATTTATGAATATGTGCTGTACCTTTTCTGGATTGAAGAGGCAGCCCGCCCACTCAAAAGAGTAAACATTGTGCTAGACAGAAATACTTTAATGAAACGTTGAAGTCACACCCTTCTGTAAAATACCTGAGAGGGAGTGTGATATGCTTTCCCATGAAGTGTTGCGACATAATTTGTATCAACATCAACACCATGTACCTCTGCTTTTTAAACTGAAGTGACATGCCACCATTATGCTTATGTTTTTCTCTTTTTTCTTGTTTAGCTCTACATCCTAAATATTGTTTTGGTTTGTTATTTAATTTTGTTTTGTACTTGGTTATATGTTGCAGAACTGTCTCACATCTTTATGGTGTACTTGTATGGGATACACCCCCCACACACACACCACCATACTGTGTGTACCTAGCTTGTAGACAATCCTGCCTCTCCTGTGCCCATCCCTCACATGGAATATTCAATTCCTACATGTGATCACTGACGAGTGCTTCTCTTAAAGGCACAGTGACCCTCTAGGAGCCAATTCTCAAAATGCACTGTAGACTGCTACTTTTTCTCTCTTATTTTAAATGGTCATAAGAACAGCAGTCATTTCTCTGATATTGTTTGACCCCCTTTTAGACATTTGCTTGACTTCAAGATTTAAAGGCACTCTTTGTCTCCATTTTTTTCTGCAGACCTTCTGTCCATCAAGTCATCCCACTTTGCAGGTTCCATCATGTGTGCTCCTGGACAAGACAGCAATTTGGAGACGGATCATTTGGCAGATTTTTCTTTGTTGAAGTGTCGTCTGGACTCATTCCGTGGCTCCAGCCTGGTCCAGCAGGTCCCAGCAGAAAGATTGGCCCGAGCCGGCTTTTATTTCACAGGCCAAGCCGACCGTGTCCGCTGTTACTGCTGTCAGACCACTGTGGAGAACTGGTGCATGGGCGACAGACCTGTAGAGAGGCATAAAGAGGTGATGATGATAGTATTGAAAAACATATGTAATTAACTTTTTTGTTCTTCGTTCTGTTCCCTGATAACTGAATCATGCAATCCCTCTGTCACAGGTTTCCCCATCATGCACATTTCTCAACTGCATCTACCGCAACAGTTTTAACCCTAATTCTGATACCACACTGACTAATGGTTCAATCTACAACGAAGCAGCAGAGGACCTTGAATTTCGTTTGAGAACAGGAGAGGTGGTTGATGAGTCCACCTACCCTATGGCCCCTCATATGAAGAGTGAGGAGGCCCGGCTTCAGACCTTTTCTTCCTGGCCCTCTACTGCACCCGTGACACCCCGTGATCTCTCCCAAGCTGGCCTCTACTACTTGGGAGAGAGCGATCGGGTACAATGTTTCTGCTGTGGTGGCATGCTGGCTGGCTGGGAAATAGGGGACACCGCCTGGGGAGAACATACCAAACATTTTCCCAACTGCTTCTTCATCCTCGGACACGATGTGGGCAACATACCGTTCCTGGGGGGTACAGAGGAGGAGGAGGACAGCAGCAGCAATAGCCAACACAGAAATGCTCACATCCCTATGGGTAGCTTTGAGGAGAGGCTTCATAGTTTTGTGGGTGTCCAGCACCCTATTGACCATGAGAAGCTTGCAAGAGCTGGCTTCTACAGCATAGGTAAAGCAACATAAAAAAAAGTTACGTTTGGGTTGGCGGGGTTGATCCACCAATATCAGGTCTAAATTGTGTGTATATTACAGGGACAGGAGACAAGGTGTTGTGTTTCCGATGTGGTGGAGGTTTGAAAGGGTGGCAGCCTGAGGAAGATCCTTGGGAAGAACATGCCAAACACTACCCTGGGTATATATTTACATATATGTATATAGATTACATAGATTAACCAATGTAGTGGCATTTTTGGGTTGCTTGCTTTTGTTCTGTATTAATTCAGTTGCACCTTTTTCAATCAGATGCAGCTTCCTACTGGCAGAAAAAGGACAAGAATTTGTCAACAGCATCCAGCTGCAAGGCCCACGACGAAATGGAGCTGTAAGTTTTCAGAGCTTTTACCACTTTGTGGTTTTTATGCTTTGTGATTAAATACCCAGGTTGTTGCTGAATTTGCCATGTAAGCACATTTTGTAAACCTACATACATGATACTGAATTTCTTCAAAGACTAAAGACAAAGGTAAATCTGGTGAACACCTGATATTCTGGTCAAGTATATGCTTAACGTGGTTTCTAAATATGTGTTTAGATGTGGCATAAGTGCATGATAAGGTAGTATGAAGTAGTTGGTTTGCCAAAAAATTTGAATGTGGGGGAACAACCACATGGGTCATATTTATAGTTATGTGACTCAGGCATTTGTATAACTCTAATTACATTCAAAATAACCATTTAACTGTTTGTTTCCAGGCTTCAAGTCACCAGAATGGATTTTTGGGACATATGAATGGTAAATATTTAAATATTTAATCTTGTCTACCCTTTTATTTGAAATTATGAAGATAAAACATTTAAGAAAATGAAAGTTACAGATACACTGATCAGGCATGATATTATGACCACTTGCTGCCCAATACACAACAAATTAATGCACTGTGTATTCTGACACCTTTCTATCAGAACCAGCATTAACTTCTTCAGCAATTTGAGCAACAGTAGCTCGGCTGTTGGATCAGACCACACAGGCCAGCCTTCGCTGCCCATGTGTATCAGTGAGCCTTGGCCGCCCATGACCCTGTAGCCAGTTCACCACTGTTCCTTCCTCGGACCGTTTCTGACAGATACTGACTACTGCAGACCGGAAACACTGCCACAAGAGCTACAGTTTTTGATGCTCTGACCCAGTCGTCGAGCCATCACAGTTCGGCCTTCGTCAAACTGGCTCAAATCCTCACGCTTGCCCATTTTTCCTGCTTCTAACACCTCAACTTTAAGGACAAAATGTTCACTTGCTGCCTAATATATCCCACCCACTAACAGGTGCCATAATGAAGTGTTATTCATTTCACATGTCAGTGGTCACAATGTAATGCCTGATCGGTGTATATTGCTAACATACTAAAATAGCATAACTGAATTTAAAAAGTAGTTGCACACACTGATGTTTCCTAATTCTGTTCAGAGGTGCTCCAGTCTGAGGTTGCTCAGAATGCTATTGGAATGGGTCTAGAGCCCTGTGTGGTGGAGAACACTATCTTGATGAAGATCAGAAGAACAGGCTCGGGCTACTCCAATGTGCAAGCACTCTTGGAGGATTGCTTAAACAACACATCAGAGAGTGCGACTGCCATGACGGAGAAACAAGGTACTTTACCCCATATAATGTGCCAACTTTCCACTACAAACAATTAATGTTGTCAACTACATCAAACAAAGCCTGAGCATATACATTTTCATCTTTTTCTTCTTTTCATCTTTCAGATGAGGACCCCCTAGAGAAACTAATGAAGCTACAGAGGGAAAAACAATGTAAAATATGTATGGACAAAGATATTTGCATGGTCTTCATCCCATGTGGCCATCTGGTGGCTTGTGAGACATGTTCAAAGAAACTGGTCAAATGTCCGATCTGCTGTGGAGACATATCACAGAAGCTCAAGACCTACATCTCTTAAGAATACACAGACTCTTGCAATACTCAATGCTGCTTTCTCTTTGTAATATTGTAATTTAATATTAAAGGTAAATTACCTGTACTATGTTTAAGGACCATATTGTTTGTATGAGAGTGTCACAATAAGGTAATATTTTGAAACAATCACAGAGATGGTAAATGGATGTTAATACTGAGATGAGATTGTAAATAACTGATGTTAATTTTCATTCATGAGTACTGATGCCTGTTAATAAACACTAAAAGACACTTCCATTTTGCAACACTTTCTCACCAGAGGTGCCTTTCTATAGGTTTTTGTACTTCTTGTGTCATATGTTTGGACATTTAGCACAATTGAATTGGAGATGGGATGTGATATTTCAGTAGTTTCATGACATTTCCATACACTTATGTGCTTTGCTCATTTATTCTGTCTGGTGTGGTAAATGTTTTAGACCCAGTTTTCTCAATGTTTACTGCTCAGTGTGGACATTTATAATGGTAGATTAGTATACCATGAAGACTTTACTTTGTAATCAACAAAATCAGCTCTAGGCTAAGGGCTGCAATTAATCAGTGTGGTGTGAAATTATTTTACCATTCCATCATCCAATCTGTTGTCATCGGGAGTGAATAAATTTGAATAATTGGAGTTGTGTGTTTTTTTTCTTTCTTTTTTTGCTGTCACTTTTTGACATTTGTAACTACAACTGGTTTGTAAAATTAGTGTCATGAATTTTCTTCAGGACTTGTTCCAGTATATTATCAGTTGGAAGCATTACTTTCTTACTTGCTATCTCACATTCTGCTTGAATGAAATGTGTGGTAGTTGTGAGTTTTGTGTGGAAAATCTATTTTCTTCGTTCACATTTTAAAAGATAATGGGAGGAAGATAATTTTTAAAAAATCAATAAAAAATGTTTTTTTCAATTAAAACTAATTCAGACTTTTGGCTTTAGCTGTACTAGACGTTTTCCACAGCAGCGTTTGGGAGAAGATCATGAGAGGACGGTCCACAAAAGGCGACAGTCCTCAGATGTAGTACTCGTCAGTGCCCACTGGGTGTCAGCTCATCAACGGTTTATCTATCACGGGTATTGTGGCCGCTAGGTGGTAGCTCTGCACCAGGATTTCCTCCTCCCAGGTCGTCGAAACAACAAACCGAACTACGGAGCAAGCGGGGTGAGAGAACGTCCGAAACCGCCTCTGACCGCGACTTTTAAACTCTTTTTGCTGAATTGTAGTGGAATCCAGACGGAGGCTGTGTAAGAATAGTAAAAGTTACGATTCTAGCGGGACTACATTTCTCAACAAGGTAAGTTAGCTGTAAAATGGCGGAGAGCTATCTGGAAGTTAGTTGATTTGTATTTTGCTAGCCGTCTCGCTAGCCAGGCTAGCTCTGGATGAGCCCAGAGCGCGGATGTCTGCCTGAACCAAGTCGCTTCGCTAGCTCGCGGTACGAGGCTACTTCGGTTGTTAGCAGGCTAACGAACTGGGTTTTTGGCACACTAGAACAAAATATTTAGTTCGTAAACAAAATAATCGCTTTATTGTTTCGAGCGACTTACTTGCACTTTATATATTTGTAAACAAAGTGTTTGTTGCTTATGCAATACGGTGCTGGAACTCCCGAGGCAAGATGGAGGACGCAAGGACGTGATGTTTTTTTAAGGTAACGTTAGCAGTAGCAGTTAGCAGAGATAACTAGTGGGAGTTATTCTTAGGTCATTAAAACAGCATATCGATTGTGGTTAGTGGCTTTATCTTCGGATGAGCACTAGATATGATTAATATGGGGACATAGGGTGGTTATTGTCCTTGGAAAATTTAGAGACTATCGCTGTATTGTGTATTAGCTAATGTTAGCTTGCGCTGGTACAGTAGGGCTTGCGTTGTTTTGTTATTATGGTCTAACTACGATAGCGTCAGTAAACGCTGGCGTGTGCCCGATATCTAACGATAATGTGTTGTATGAGACTGTCGCCCTTCCCGGTCAACAAATCACAGTCAGTTTGAGCTTAAGCTATGCACGCTCACTTTATCAAATTTCAACTAGCCGACGCCGAGGAAAGACGCCAAAATCCTCCGTCGCTTAGCTAGTGGCGCTAGCACCAGCAGCGCACCGGTGTCAATTTTGACAGGAACCGACCAAGAGCATAGCCATGCCGGCGTTGTTGGAGGGAACTGACGCGGTACATTGTGGAGTCGTTGATTTGCAGCAATTCCCCTAGTTAACTTTCTCGATTTCGTTTTCCCTAAAATCGCTCTGTTTGGCGTCGCAGTTACAAGTTTATGAGATACACTGCTCGATTTGGCGCCACTTTTTTCAGTCTACACCCATAGATACTCGTCGTCTTGTCATGCAGTAGCCCCTCACTATCAAGGAAATCGGCACGTAAACACCTTTTCAAACAAATAAATATCCCAATTTAACTTAAACTCTGAAACTCGTTTGTAACGCATACGGAGTTAATGTTGTATTGGTCATCGGTAACGGAGTACTCGACGGTGGGGCAATTTCACGTAGATTGTTATTGTATACAGATAATTAAAAAACGGAGGGGGGGATCGAAAAAAAAACTGTCTGGCATATGTGGGCCATCATTTTCAGGATACTGAGAGGGAGAGGAGCGTGTGCCTAACGTTACGTCGGGTACATGTCCTATAGTTACCAATAGAAAAAGTCTAGTTTTTTCTCATGCATGCTATTATAATATAAAAATGACACACTTAATGTCATAACTGAGTGTACTAGGAGTGAGACACGCACCTACGGCAACTAGATTTGGAATAAGATGGGCGGAGTTTATGTTTTGCTGGAGTGCTTTTATTGACTTCTTTGAAGCGGGTGGGGGCTTTAACGTTTGTTTTTGAATTACGGGCAAAATAAAAATCCTCTTTTTAAAAAAGTTTGGTATACTCCTCCCGTTTTGATGTATGTGCCATTAATTTACACATCACTACCCTGCAATAGTTTCTCTGTGGCCTGCGGTATCTTGTTGATGTTGAGACTGTACTTCGATTGGTTAAGATATGAATGGGGCGGATAGGCAGTGCCATATTTGGCCATTGAGGAAGACACTCCAATCTTCATTGTGTGACGTTGTCTGTAAACCAAGGGAAGCAGAGAAAGAGAGGGAGCCAATGGCCAGACAGCTGAGCGTGACAGGAGCATTTGTGTCCGCCCCCTGTTACCATGTGAAACCGTTTTTTTTTCCTTGCTGAATGGCATTGAAAAACATTTGCTCACTACAGTATAGGATTTCTGTGAACATGTATTTGATGATTAATTTTGTAATGTGTTTTGTGTCTGCTTTGCAGAAATGTAAAATAAATCTTCATGTGTAGCTCTCTAAATCACTGTTTCATTTTCTAGGTCACATGCAATCTCTCCTGTCTTGTATTTTCTGAGGATCTCAAGTCAGTTATAAGTTGAAGTTGTCCAGAAGATGTTACAGAAATGATAGCAGCACCAGAAATACCAACAGAGTTCTCCTATACTCAGTAAGTGTATGCTTCCATGTGTTATTTGCTGTTAAGTTTGATGTTGATATGAATTTTCAGTCTAATGTCTACTTGTGTCTACCAGGGACACAGACACTCGATTCTCTTCAGACACAGACTTTTCTGAGGATCCTGATGGAAGGAGTGCAAACACAGCTAAAGGAAAGGTATGGGAACTCAGAACATCCTGGTCAATAACAAAGTCTTAACTCATTTTGTTCACAGATATTTGTGAAACATACAAAATATCTTTGTCCTCTCTGATAATCATAGCATACTCAGTTGATCATCATGCTCTTCTATGCTGTTCCAGGGTGGAAAGAAGGGAAAGAAGGCGGCTGGGGAGAAAGGCAAAGGAGGGAAGGGAGCTGGTCGGCTAAATGGCCACCACCAGGAGAATGGCATGGAAAACATGATGCTGTTTGAGGTGGTGAAGCTTGGCAGGAGTGCAATGCAGGTATGAATGACAAGATCTGTAAGTTAGCCACCTCATAAAAAAAAGGGTCATATGAAAAATGGAGGTCTACATTCTGTATTGATTCATGATTGTATGTGTATTACCATCTTCCTGCAGTCTGTCGTTGATGACTGGATTGAGTCATACAAACATGACAGAGATGTTGCACTACTAGATCTCATCAATTTCTTCATCCAGTGCTCAGGATGTAAAGGTACGTGTGTCTGGCTGAGTCACTGAATATTGTGATGTACCCCTTTATAATGTATTGTGGGAACTGAGTTTGTGTGTCCCATTGAACCACCAAGATAAATTTGGAACCTTCTAGTTGGCTTTCTTGTCCACTTCGAACTTGTCTTCAGTCTAACCCCTCTGTGTTTATCAGGTGTGGTTAGTGGTGAAATGTTTCGCAACATGCAAAATTCTGAGATCATCCGACGAATGACAGAAGAATTTGATGAGGTAATTCAACTTTTTCCAGCGTAATCATTACCATATTACAAACCTGTTGTTTTAGATTAAATATCCACTTTAGAATTTTTCTGTCAACAAAGAACAATGGAGCTCGCTAACCTTTTTTGCTGTATAGAGATGGCAACTAACTGTAGTTGCATGTCATCATTGCGTGATCTGATATTCTTCCCCTGTTGTCTCTGTAGGACAGTGGCGACTACCCTCTAACCATAGCAGGGCCCCAGTGGAAGAAGTTCAAGTCAAGTTTTTGTGAATTCATTTCGGTGCTAGTGCGCCAGTGTCAATACAGTATCATCTATGATGAATACATGATGGACACAGTCATCTCTCTTCTCACCGGACTATCAGATTCCCAAGTCCGAGCCTTCAGACACACCTCAACACTGGCAGGTAAAATGAGTCTTGTCTGTATTTGTTTGCAACTGTGAGTTTTATTATGTGAGGGGTACATTTGATTTTCAGTGTTTGCCATTGCTTTATGTGTTCACAATACACTGTTGTGAAACAAATTTTCCCTCATCCATAAAAAGTAGGCAAAGGACTGAATTAATCTAACTAAATATAAACACACACAGGTCTCTTGACTTATTTTGTGCGAGCAGACGTCTTAGTTTTGTTAACAGGGAAAGACAACTTCCACCTATGTTGTTGGCTGTGTTATTTTTCTCAAGAATGATAGCAGTGTAGGTGGATTTACCCAACAAAATTAAGTACTAAAGGCATCTGGTTGAGGCAGATCATGTGTTCCGAAATCACCAATGGTATGCAAAACATGCAGCAAATATCAGTTATGTACAGCACCTTTGAACTGACAAACATTGATTTATGGAATAAGATTAAAATATAATTGAAGTTAGCATTTTTGCACCTCTGGTTCCCTTGTCCCAAAATCTTTTTCTTTTTCATTTTAAGTCAGGGCTAGAAATAAAGTATCCACCTTTTATCAGACAAGGGTATCATTTTCTGCAAGTATCAGAAAAATGTAGTTGGCTTTTGTTAAGGGAAATTCTAGCCAGGTGATGTGAACTTCCAGGTTTGCCTACAAAATGCATCATCCCTTTAGCTCTCTGTTTTCCGTTATGGGAACAATTTTTGTTCTTATGTATGAGTGTTTAACTGTAACGTTCTTTTTTCTGGTCAAGACATTGATGTTACAGCTTGTGTTGATCTTTTGTATGTACTTGTCTTTTTACCAGCCATGAAGCTGATGACAGCCCTGGTGAATGTAGCTCTGAACCTGAGCATCAACATGGACAACACCCAGCGCCAGTATGAGGCAGAGAGGAATAAAGCAGTGCCTAAAAGGGCCAATGACAGGCTAGAGCTTCTCCTGCAGAAACGTAAAGAGGTGAGGTCAGCCACATGGCTCAAATACCCCGTACTAAATACATGCCCTTTGCATTTATGCACATGCAGACTGGATGATTCAAATTCTAACTCGAGTGTCAGTAAGTTCTGGATCGGCTGGATCTGCATCTTCATTTTCACATCTGGTAGTGAGTCTGATGACAGTATAGTCCTGATGTTCCACATCAACCATTCAGAACCTTCCCTCTCCTTTTCCTACCAGTGTACATGGTGTTTATTGACTGAAGTCTCTAACTGCAGGTAGAATTAAATGTCAGCAGCTAAATCTGATTTAAGGAAAATTTGTGTCCTACACAATATCCATGTTTAATATAAACATCATGCAGCCCGGGCAACTTTCCCATTTGTATTTATTCTGAACATGAATTTGATCTAGGATTTTATTTAGACCATTTTACCGTAACTGAAATCATAATTGATCATTGGCTGTTGATTACTGGCTGTTTTGTTCAGGCAAATCATGAAAGTCACATGCACACAGGCACCTTGCCATCCAGACAAACCAATCCAAGTACACACACATAGGTGTTAATAATTACTCTAGCTTGTGATCATAAATCTGTTCCATTTTTAGAACTGCAACATCTCTGTAGGTGGTGGACCTGCAGTGACTGTGTTAGTGCTGAGTGTTATTTAGCTAGCATTGTCCGTTTATTAGATTATATAACAGCGGGTCCCACCGGGCATCCATCTGTTAGTTGACTGTGCAGCCACACCACAGCACGGTGGCATAGCTGGCCGCCACATATGTCTTGCTACGTTAACCATGCCTCTTTGTCACCTTTTATGGTAACATTCTATTCAGTCAAGCTTTATGTTTGACCAAATAAACATGCTCATTTATTATGTATTTTGTTTTTCATTTCAGCTCCAAGAAAATCAGGATGAGATTGAAAACATGATGAATGCAATATTCAAGGGAGTGTTTGTTCACAGATATCGGTATGACTTGATAGAGCACATCTTTTGTCAAAAATGTTTATTTTGGTACTGTTTTGGTTAAATTATAACAAGGAATGTTGTTTCAACAGTGATTCGATAGCAGAAATCAGGGCAATCTGTATAGAAGAGATTGGAGTGTGGATGAAACTATATAGCGATGCCTTCCTCAACGACAGCTATCTGAAGTATGTTGGATGGACAATGCATGATAAGGTGAGTTAGAGCATGGTTTCTTTAATCCAGGTTTGTAGTTTCAATAAAGCTCTGACACTCTCACTGTTCTCGAGAGGTTTCACATTATTTTCCTGATTAGACCTCCTGTGTGGGCATACGCAGGCTGAGTCTGATTGACATGTTCCTAACTCTCCTGCTAGTTTTGTTGTTTGTGAGTGTAGGATGACTTAAACCTCTCAGTAGCGCTGATGTCTAATCAGCCAGTAAAAGTGAAAACACCTGTGTGGGTGTGAAGGGCTGTTAAAGCCACAATCTCTGACTACATTGTAAACAAAGTGAAGCCACAGAAATTAAGAGCTCAGGACTGAAACCTGTTGAAAACGATTGTTTTGTTTTTAAGATTGGTTTATTTCAGGCAAAACACAGGAAAAACACTTTACTTCATTATAGATAAACAGCACTCATGTAAAATATTAATTTTCATAGTTTTACATTAATAAAAAAACAGATTGCTGGTGGTAACTGTAGTAACCAATAACTAATAAATAACTGCTTTCTAATTCGGTATTACAGCAAGGCGAGGTACGTTTGAAGTGTCTGACAGCTCTGCAGGGTCTCTACTACAACAGAGAGCTCAATGCCAGATTGGAACTCTTCACCAGTCGCTTCAAGGTCAGCACCGCCTGCTGGACAAGTTACACACAGCAGCTCACACTCAATTGTTTAACACTTGTTTACATTATACCTTCTACAATGAACTAAGGCAATTTCACACAATAATCAAATTACTCCCCTTTGTCCAATAACTTATTTAGTCTGTTCTTTCTTTGCCCAGGATCGCATTGTCTCCATGACTCTTGACAAGGAGTATGATGTTGCAGTACAAGCAATTAAACTACTCACTCTAGTGTTGAAGTAAGTGATGGTTCTCTTGATATTGTTGTGAGGTCTGTTATTGTCCCAACTTTACGAGTGGGATGTAATCTATTTACCAAGAGCAAGAAAATGTGTTATTTGTGGCTATGTTTTGTATCTTTAGTTGACTGATTCTTTGTGTTTGTCTCTGCAGTAGCACAGATGAAGTGTTGACCCCTGAAGACTGTGAGAGTGTCTATCACTTGGTCTACTCAGCACACAGGCCTGTTGCTGTTGCAGCTGGAGAATTCCTCTTTAAGAAGTATGCCAGACATAAATCAAACTCTACACTAAAGCTGGGAACACAAGCTTTGATTCGTGGAAATTAATATACAGCAGAATAAGAAAGGAGAAAAAAAGTCTAGTTTGGAAAATGATTGACCTCTGTTAGAAGTTGAATTAAACTGAAGGTTTAAATTAATTTGAAGGTTTATAAGAAATGTACGTGAAGGATTATGTGGGTGCTGTGTCTGCGTGATACCCAACTAAAGATTAATATTTTTATAGATTGTTCAGCCAACGGGAACCAGAGGAGGAAGGTGCCCCCAAGAGAAGAGGCAGACAAAGCCCCAACGCCAACCTCATTAAGACCACTGTCTTCTTCTTCCTGGAGAGTGAGGTATATAATCATTCTCTTTAATCCCTTGACATAGAATGTCATTTCTGTCCTCATTGGCTTGCTGTTAGCAGACTGAATCATCCATTCTCTGTGTGAACATCTCTTGTTAGCTCCACGAGCATGCAGCCTACCTGGTGGACTCTCTCTGGGAATGTGGTGCAGAGCTACTGAAGGACTGGGAGTGTATGATCAGCTTACTGCTAGATGAACCATTACCAGGAGAGGAAGGTATGGCTCTGGTTTCTTGCAGTTCCACATACATCACACTCAGAGAGGTGTAAGGGTACCAACACTGACTCTGTTCCTTGAATGGAATGCAAAAACTTAATTTTTCACTGTGAAAATTTGTTTTCAGTTTCACCATACTTTTCAACATTCTTCTGTCTCTTTCTATTTGCACCATATACTGCTCTGAATGAAAGTGTGCTTCTGAAATACAACTCAAAAGAAATATATTTTAAAAAGCTGACAGAATTTTTCTAAGTTGACAAGCCACAAAGCATTTAGGACAATGTCCTTTGGACAGATTACAGAGAGAATTAGAGAAATTTTTGAATGATTATGTGAGCTCTGTGTTCACAGAAAACAAATAAATCAAAATGTGTTTACTGACAACAGAACAGCGTATAGTGAGAACATGAGCACTGATTATAAACAAAAAAGACGTGGTGTTAAACGTATGGGCTGTACTAACCTCGTTGAGACACTTTAACAGGTTTATTATTTAGGGTGCAAAGTGATGGTAACTGGAAGATTATTATTGTTCGTCTGCCCCAACCTGATTCTGAAGCAGAAACAGCAATAATTAAGGAGTGGGGGGCTGTCACTACTTAATGTACAAGCAAACAAAGCAAAATAGACACGTATCATTGGTTTAAATGTGTTGGGTTTTTTTTTTTATATCTATGAACTTGTAGTTTGTTAGAAGTGTGGGTTAACCTACCTGCAGTTTCTTGAAGTGTCTTTAAGGCCCTGTTGACCTGGTATTAACTTGTCTCCATGTGCATCTCAAGTGAACACTTGTGATTGGATCTTACCTCCCCATTCTGTTTACAAATAAAAACATCATCATTCTTGGTTTCCTAATGTGGTTTGAGTAATTGCATCTCAGATGCCAAATGTGCAAATGCATCTTGGACGTTTTCATTTTTGTCCTTGCAGCTGTTCACTTGTTTGGGTCACCTGAGACAGATGTTAAGGCCATGTCTGAACAGGGCTTAAGACCTACTGATGCAGTGATTGCCTCAAAATGATGTCAGGCCAAGGGTTCCAATATTTTTGTGGATGCCATTGATAGTTATATGTTGAAAATATAATAGAGAAAAGTGGATGCCTAAACTTCTGTCAACTTTAAATTATTACAGAGATATGTTTTTTTTTCTTTTCAAGGGTATCAGCCTTGTCAAAATACACATTGTGTAGTGCATATTGATTTTTTTTAAATATGTTTTGTTTTTGTAGCTCTTACAGACAGACAAGAGACAGCCTTGATCGAAATCATGCTGTGCACTGTACGCCAGGCTGCTGAATGCCACCCACCTGTTGGAAGAGGCACAGGAAAGAGGGTAAGAGTGGCTATCACATTCACAGAATAATGGTAGAAGATTGTCTAAAGGACAGTTCACATGGACGTGGCTATCCTGAGGTTGCCGTGATGGCAGGTGTGTCGAACATTGATCACTTGCTTAAGTGGGCCAGAACAAACTGTACTTGGGTTGAAAGGGCTTGTTGTGTGTTACAGATTTATCCTGGGAACAGTGGAAAACTAAGAAATATAACATTAATTGAGAAATGCAGCAGAGATAGAAATTAAGGAGAATAAGTGTTAACAGTAGCTTTACTGACATTATATTGCGTGAGTCAGACAACAGCATACCAAAATTTAGGTAGCACTGCCTGAGGCATTAAAGGTTATACAATTCTAGAGATAAAAAAGTCAGAAGAAACCAGTTGACTTTCACACAAGTTTTGAGAACAAGCATATAACTTTTTTGATCTCTGCCTCTGTGATCAGGTGATGACAGCTAAAGAGAAGAAGACTCAGCTGGATGACAGGACCAGAATGACAGAGCTCTTTGCTGTGGCTTTGCCCCCTCTACTGGCCAAGGTTTGTTATATCCACTCAGTGTTTTCAACAAGCAGGGCTTCTAGCTTCAAGTGCGTATTCATGAATCAGAAAATCTGATTTGGTTGAATTGTATGTTCTACAGTATGCCGTGGATGCAGAGAAGGTGACCAATTTGTTGCAGTTGCCTCAGTTCTTTGACCTGGAAATTTATACCACGGGGCGTCTGGAGAAGGTAAGATACACACAGCAGACAAAACTCATCAGTGTATATAACGTGCTCATGTAGTTGCTTATTTTCCTCATTGATAATCTCACATGATTTGGCATCTTTTATCTCTAATCCAGCACCTGGAGTCCCTGTTGCGTCAGATCAGGGAAATTGTGGAGAAGCACACAGACACTGAAGTATTGGAGGCCTGCTCCAAGACTTATCATGCCCTCTGCAACGAGGAGTTCACAATCTTTAATAGGGTGGACATTGCCCGTTCCCAGCTGCTGGATGAGTTGGTCGACAAGTTCAACAGACTACTGGAGGATTTTCTGCAGGAGGTAGGAGCAACAGGATGCATGTCAACATTCCTGAGCATGCTTTGTTATGCTCTTGTAGATGCTATAGTATAGTCTTGTATCTCATAGTATCACAACTTGCCTTTTGTTGCCATGAGTTGTTGCACTCTTTTTATGTATGTCAATTATTGCTGTATATTCCATTTTTGATTCATCTGTAAAAGAGATTTACTTGAAGTCACAGATTGTGATGTAATTTCAGTGGTTATCTGTGAGGAGAGCCAGCACAGTATCATTTGTTTGGTTATATTCTGAATAATCAATCTCTTCCTTGTAAATGTCTTACAAGGATGTTAACACTAGAAAACTAAATTAATCTCCTTCCATTTTGACATTAGACCTTAGAGGATGTATTTTTTCCTCTAGTAAAAAAGATGTTGGTACACAGAGCATTACAGTAACTAGACCAGTACCTTTTTTTTATCCCTAAATTCAACAGTTGCAATTTCTCTTTCCAGGGTGAAGATGCTGATGAAGATGATGCATATCAGGTTTTGTCAACTCTAAAGAGGATCACAGCATTTCACAAGTATGAAAGTTATATCCTCCATATTCCTCTTTCACAGTTCCTGAGCCTTTTCCTTTTTTGAACAGTAATTTGTTTGTGTCTAAACCTGACAGAGACTTTCTTAAATCTGTTGCAGTGCACATGACCTGTCGGGGTGGGACCTTTTTACCAGCAACTTCAAGCTTCTCAACACAGGGATAGAGAATGGGGATATGCCTGAGCAGGTTATTGAATTGTTATCATGAGTGGTTGTGTTGATGACAAATTATGAGTTTTTGGGAATACCAAGAAATATTGACCCCTCTGGGATTGTTTGTTTTTTCCCTCCTCTTTTGTGAGCAGATAGTCATCCATTCACTGCAGTGTACCCACTATGTGATCTTGTGGCATCTGGCTAAATTGTCTGAGGGTAGCTCCAGGAAGGTGAGGTCCAGGTTCACTGTCTCAAGTCTGTTTCTACACTGTTTTGAGGATATTTTGATGGGTTTACAGACTGTATATTAATGAAAATTCTGTTTTTTGTGACTTGTATCAGGATGACATGGTGACCCTGAGGAAGCAGATGAGGGCTTTCTGTATGATGTGCCAGCGCTACCTCACCAATGTCAACACAGCTGTCAAAGAACAGGTGACACAAACATCGAATCAGCATTTTTAGCAGCAGCAGTGGTAAAAGCTGTCAAAGTTAGGATTGTATGTAAAATTGACAACATTCACAATGGGGCGAGGTGGTAAAACCTTTAAAGTCAGAAGTGGTGGCTTTGCTGCCATTCATTGCAGCTACAGTAGATTTTTAATCTATTAAGTGCTAGGAAGACTGGTGTCCTCGCATGAAAATAGATTTCACTGCTTATTCTTGATGAAACAGTCTTTGATTCTCATACCAGCTGTGCCTCACAACTGATGTAAAGAGTAGGGTTTTCATGTCCTATGTGATTATACACAGAATCATTGTTAAAAATCTCATTTGCAAGCAGTACTTCTATACTTTGATTGTGCAAACTGAGCTTTAACTTGCTTTGCTTTTTCCCTGTGTTCCCACAGGCATTCACCATCCTGTGTGATCTCCTGCTCATCTTCAGCCACCAGATGGTGTCCGGAGGCAGGGAACACCTCGAGCCCCTTGTCTATTCCCCAGAGGACTCGCTGCAGTCTGAACTACTCTCCTTCATCCTGAACCATGTCTTCATAGACCAGGATGATGATACAAATAGCACAGGTACAAATGCAGATGTGCAGTCACTTTCTGCTCTGCTCTAATGACCTGGGAGAGCAAGTAAAAGCACAGTTTTGGGGCGTCTTAAAGAACTACTTTTTCCCTTCCTCTCTCTTCAGATGGGCAACAGGATGATGAGGCCGTAAAGATTGAAGCTCTGCACAAGAGGAGAAACCTCCTTGCTGCCTACTGTAAACTGATCATCTACTGTGTGGTAGAGATGAAGACAGGAGCTGACATCTTCAAGCAGTATATGCGGGTACATTCAGCTTTCCTACATCTTAGTTATACAGTCTGCAAAGACTTTTTAAGCGTTAAACACAGTTTTTGTCAAACAACTGGACATGTAAATTATCTCATGTACACAGATATATAATTCTTTTTCCCTTCCTCATAGTATTACAATGATTATGGTGACATCATCAAGGAGACTATGAGTAAGACTCGGCAAATCGACAAGATTCAGTGTGCCAAGACACTCATCCTCAGTCTGCAGCAGGTCAGTGTAAACTCATTTATTTGCTCACTTATTCAGCAGTTTCAGTGTTCTGATTATGTGTCCCCTTTTTTAATACATTGGTGAAGCAATCTCTTCTATTCCTCTTCTTGCCAGTTGTTCAATGAAATGCTGTCTGAGCTGGGTCACGGGTTCGATCGCTCCTCTTCTGCATTCTGTGGAATCAAAGAGTTGGCCCGTCGTTTTTCTCTAACCTTTGGTCTCGATCAAGTCAAAACCAGAGACGCCATCGCCATGCTGCACAAGTAAGGTTTCTCCCTGCTCCTGTTACACTGCATTGCTCTTCTCATGTTTTTGGACTTGCATCTGGGAACTGCCATGTCAGACAAATTACTCTTTGAATAGTGTGTTTCCTCTGGCCATGTTTTTTCCTCCTCTGGATTTCAGAGGCTTAAGTGATAAAATTTTGTAGTTTTTTCTCTTCCCGTGCACTGGCAAGTACTGTAGAAGAAAATGCACAAACACTGCCCGGCTGTTCAAACACAGAAGAGTCACAGTGCTTATAACAACAAAAATGGTCTGTTGCATGCACCATTAAAGAAATCCATGCAAGCTCTTATCTGGTAAAATATTGAGATGAAATTTTTAACACAACACTTTTGTCTGCCACTGCATTATCCTGTCTTTCCCACCACTTTGTGTAAACATTAACTGGTGCAGTGGAAAAATAAGAAAAACATTTTCATGCAGTCTTGACCTTTTTGGATGATGCATGTTGTTTCATTTTACCAGTGATGGAGAGTTGAGTGTATACAATCACACTATCCTTCACATCTGTAATTACCCCATTCATCACAGTGGCTTTGTTTTTCCCCTGTGAATTATTAAATTATAATCTCAGGCAGGTTCCATGGAAGCTGGTATTTGCAAAGTTGGCCTGGGTATCTCCCACACTTGTCCAACGTATGGGCATACTGTGTGTTGAGAATTCAAGCAATTAAACGCAGACTGAAAGATCTGCTTTGTATTCATCTTGATTTTTCTTACCTTTTTATCCAACTAAATAAAAAATATTGAGGTTAAAAACCTCTTTTTCAAAGGAGCTGGCAGCATTACAAGTTTCCATCAAGACAATACAACATAAAACACAAACTGACATAAGTGATGCTAAAAAATAGGGTGATTATATATAAGCTGTTCAAAGTCTGAATTTTAAGTGACTGGCTGTAGTTGAGTGGAACAGACCAAATATCTTTCCACAGTGATGTAGGGAATGTGCAGGTATCAGAGCTACAGATGCCTGAGCAATAAGGCTAATAGAGATGGATTAAAAATCATTGGGGTTCCTTTAGACGCAAACAAAAATCATGTATCTTGGCACATTTAGTGGCCATGCAATGTAATATGTGGGACTCAGTTTAGAACAGTTCATTTTGACTCGGCATGTCCCAGAGGACAGTATATCTTTAAGAGAAACCTCACTTTTATGTGATACCTTAGACTTTCAATTTTCACCCATGGTGTGTATCAGTTCTGTCTTTTTTGATTTGATGGCCATTAAATCATTTCTTCTTTTCTGCTCACCGCGTGTTATTCTTCCTCTCTGTCTCTGTGCAACTCTCAGGGATGGTATCGAGTTTGCATTTAAGGAGCCTAGTCCCCAGGGAGAAGGAGGCCCTCCCCTCAACCTGGCATTCTTAGACATCCTCAGCGAGTTCTCTTCCAAGCTCATGAGACAAGACAAGAGGACTGTGTAAGTTTTTTCTCCTGCTGAGCTGACAGGTGGGAGGCCTCAGAGTGTCAGTGCAACAGGTGTTTGTGACAACTGGTGCAACTGGTGTTTTGTGATGCGTGTGGGGTTGCTCTGAGGCTTGCTTTTTCACCCTCCAGTTGGAATGTGCACCTGGTTTTGTGTGTAAAGTTTGTTCTCTGCATGCATGGATGCATGAGTTTATTCATCTTGTCTATGTGACCTCCTGCTTCTCCCCAGCCACATGTACCTGGAGCGCTTCATGACGTTCCAGATGGCACTGCAGCGAGAAGACTGCTGGCTCCCCCTCATCTCCTACAGAAATTCCCTGCAGGCTGGTGGTGATGATGATACCATGTCGGTGATGAGTGGCTACTCCAGCAGAGGCTCTTCCATTCGCTCCAAGAAGACCAAGCCCCCTGCTGCTGCAGCTGGAACTTCAGCAGCCAAGAGGAAGCTGCCAGAAGGTATAGCACGTTTGGGAATCAACAAAATCATTAATAATGTTTTGTATCTGGCGTTCTAAACCTCTTTTCTCCACTTCAGAGAAAAAAACTTACCTTCACTTTCATAGCGATGACAGCTCTTTATTATTTTTTTACAAGCCTTAAAATTGGAGTTTGGCAGTCTCCTTAGTAGCGATAAACATCCATCAGTTCAACTCCTCATTGTCCCCAATGCCCATATACACAGAGCACAGTTTTTCATGAGAACCACATACATTATAACCCAGCCAAACCTTGATTTCATGAAAAGCAGCATCAGAGCCCAGATTAACCCAGATGCGTTTCTACTGGCCTAGCTCAGCCAGTGGAGCTGATGGGTGAGGAGATTAAACAACAGATGGGTGGAGAGAGTGAAGAGAGTCGTCACAGACTGCTTCCTTAGCAGTCACAGCATCACTTAAATCTGTGTCTATGTGTTTGTTTAAGATTTTCATGACCAGAGATTTCTCCAGGATATTAAAGAGTGGGCCTTGCATAGCATTCTATGTACAGCGTACTAAAATGCATCAGTGAGTTGGGCTGCCAGTTTAGTACAGACAAAATCAAATTGCTGAAAATATCAGACACTTCAGTGTTTGGTTCATCCCCTCCTGTTTCTTTGTTTTTGATGTCACTTATTATTTCTGGCTTTCCCTCTTTCACCATGAATTGCAAATTTCATCTGGCTTCAAAGGGCAAACCTCTGAATGGAACGTTGCAATCAGAACTGGAGTCGAGTTTGGAAATAACTATACCAATGCTCTGACATCTTTTTTTGAGGTCTTCAGAAAAACAAATGATGAGAACCCCTGCCTGAATTTACAGATAAAAATGTTTGTTTTGTTAGTATAGCCAATAACAGTTGTAACAGTTGCTCAGTTATGTTTTGAAACTCAGGATTGTTGACAGTAAAGGAACATTTTCCCCCAGAAATTGGCCTTCTGGGGGAAAATATTAGGCGGTCTGTCTCACACCTCTGCCCTTCCTCCCCAGAGGAGAGCAGCAGCAGCAGCGAGGTGTGGCAGCAGACCATGCAGACCCCAGTCATGATGCCGTCCCCTCACCTCACCTCCACTGCCATGCGAGACCCTAAGAGGGGTCGTGATGACAGCTACATGGGGGTCTACCCTCTTCCTCATGACCAGCAGCAGCCCCACCAACACCCACAGCACCATCAACAGACGCCTCAGCACCACCAGACACCCATGGACTACAAGTAAGTATTCCTCTGTTTTGAGGTACAACGATGCAGTCACTTCACAGTTTGGTACACCACATGCACGTGTTTACAAGACGTTTAGAAGTTCACTGACTCTTTCTTAGTGACAACATGTAAACACTGTTTTCAGTTTTCATTCAAGGGGATACTGGATTTCATTGAAAATTTCAGTTTCATCACAAAACTTTTATGTCTTTGAAAATTCTCCCCAGACACGTTCTCACACTTCAAAATACATAGTGCAGCATTAACTTTTCTCGTACATTTGTAGTGCAGGCCCAGCAATTCCAAAACGCTTTGAAAAATAACATGGTTAATTAAAAGTAAAGGGCCTTCAATGTGTCCTATCACAAGATTTTATAAATTTGACTGGGCATATATCCAAGCCCATCACTCAGTTCCATACGTCCCTGATTCCCTAAGAATGGGATCAGGGGACTGGACTAAGAGCCAGAATACATTAGGAGAGCGTTCACTGTAATTTCCAATTTTGTGTTTTATTAATTTGGGGGGCAAATGGTAGCAAAATGCTTGTACTTAACAGCCTGCCAAGTGTTGGCCCTTCTGGGACAGTGACTGACTAGTTTATTTATCCACCCTGACTTTTCACAGGCACCAGGCCAGTGGCCATCTATATAGTTCTAAGTGAGCTTCTCGTGGTATAGCGAGTTAAATCACCAAACAACATGGCTAATTACTCTTGTGCATTCAGTTCCCAGGTGACGTGGATGCTGACTCAGAGACAGCAAGAAGAGGCACGCCAGCAGCAGGAAAGAGCCATGAACTATGCCAAGCTCAGAACCAACCTGCAGCATGCTATGTAAGACACAACCCCACCTCTACATAAATGCGCTTGTGAAAGTAATTGGCAGGTGCATCCATTGAAATTATGATCAATCTTTATGTAATGGTGTTTGTTTGTTTGTTTTTTTACAGTCGTCGCGGCACTGGGCTTATGGAGGAAGATGAAGAGCCAATTGTGGAGGATGTGATGATGTCATCTGAGGGACGCATGGATGACCTCAACGAAGGCATGGACTTTGACACAATGGACATTGATCTGGTGAGATACAGATCTAACAAATTAATTCTTGAATGTTTATTTAATGTTTATTTCAGACTTCCACATAAATGTCAGGGATCCCCACCCACCAAGTTGTTTTTTATTTTGCCTTTCACAGTCCCATCAGTGTGATTTTTGAAGGAGGATTTAACAGACCAGGTTACACCTCTCCTAACTATGACCATAATATATCCCAAATTAATTTTGGTAACTGGTTTTATATTCTGTCTGCATTGACAAGAGAAATCATCCCAAAGAGTTGTAGCCTGGGGGAAAGTATATATCCGGTCTTTAGGCTTTAAAAATATGATGAAACCCTCTCTGTTGACAGGACCCTGTAACTGTTGGTACAACACGAGAAAACATGGCTAATTTATTTGACTGTTTTATGCCAACACTACAGAACCATGTATGATGAGTTTAAAGCCAGAACTAAATTTTGTCCAAGACAAATGTCTATTTTGGATGCGTCTGCTAGTGCTGGTTGCTCTCAGACAGGCTCCAAATGTCATGTTGAATCAACCAGAAAATTGAACAACTGCCCTAGATCCCTTAAATTCACTCTGTTGGTTGCATATGTGATTAATTATTTCCATTTAACTCATTTTTTAAATATTGTAATGCATATTGCAAAAATCCATTTCACCACTTAGTTTTTTCCCAGTATGGTTTAAACCTCATGTTTAGTATGAGCAAAGATTGTTCAAGCATGCATTGGTTGTCTGCCAAAGCAGCTGTTATAGCAAGAAAAGTTATTGTAATATCTGTTCTGAACTGTTCCTCTTTCTCTCCCAGCCACCCTCCAAGAACCGTCGTGAGAGATCTGAGCTCAAACCGGACTATTTTGACCCTGCTTCTATCATGGATGAATCAGTAAGTAGCATCTCTCCTCTATTACTAAGATTTGATTAGCCATGTGTATTCACAGGCTACCTCCACAATTCAGTTTTCATTTCAGACTGTTCTTATTTGGAACACTGTATACAAAAGCCAACACACTTGTGGAGTCTCCAGGTGTGTTTGTATTACAGCTTGCTGGAGAAGCTTGAAGGCACAGCGAGAGTCTCACAACCTGTGATTTCCTTCAAAGAAAGAAAACACTAAAATTAGTATAACTCTATGGGAGTAATTTGAAAATACATGGCTTGCAACCAGTCACATTACATGGAACACTTGCAAGCGTGTTGTATTTGGGGCACTGAATGAGACATCAAAACATTTAGACGAGTTCAGTGGACCAGGCTGCACGCATGGCAGCCAAATGCGACATTTCTTATTGGTTGCAAAGCTGCTATTTTTGCCTGTATAAACACGCCAAATTTTATTTATTCATTCCAGAGTTTACTGCCAGCCTTCAGTATTGCTATAATATGTCCCGACCTTAAGAAACCCTGAGGTTATGCCTTTAAAATGCAGGATTCTTCACACACGGTCTCACTAGATCACTGTGTGGGTTTTCCATGTCAACTTTAAATCATTTAATTGTTTTAAATATATCAACAGTAAAACACTTAACTTCTTGTTATATTAAGGTTTTTTCTGAACTAAGATACAGTTGGTCGCTCAGTGTATGACACGACCCACTGTGTCACTGCTCAGAACAAGTCTGGCTCGGGGCAATTTTTTTCCACTGAATTATTTTTCCACAGATATAAAAAATGGATGTGGCTCTAGATAAGATTATATTTTGAAACGGCAGACAGAAAGTCAAAACACCCAATGCAGCGTGATGTCAGCAATGCTGAAAACAGAAAGCAATTTTCATACTACATATTTGCTGTGAGCAGGCATTAGTCAAAACCTTGTGACTCTGGTACTTTCTGTCCCAGTATCTGATTTTATACAACATGACCTTTTAGCCTTTATATTTAGGTGTGGATTAGTCTTGCACCATTAGTCTTGTTCATTTTAATTTGATCAGCGGCCGATCATTATCAGCTAGTTTTCATTACTGGTAGAATGGAGTTAATGCTTCTAGTCACCAATCACCTTTAAAGTAATCACCTGTGGTTAACACTCTGGTATCTTCGATTGAGAGAAGCACTGTGTGCTGTGGAGTGTAGTCCAGCCTCCCACCCTGTTCAAAGCAATGGTGTGTGACAGGCCACCAAAACAAAACATGTCTTCCATGTGGAACTAGTACAAAGTGTGTGAGATTCAATGTTCATCATCTGCAATACAACCATCCTGCATTCTTCATTTTTATTCTATACAATCAGCCTGTCATTGGATGGATGGTGTCAATCAATTCCTTTCAGATTAAATGTGAGTTTTTAACTAAATTAAAATTGTTGTTAATCGATTTTCTTTCTCTTTTGCTTGTTCCAGGTTCTTGGGGTGTCCATGTTTTAAGCTAATATCCAGATGATTTTGACGCTGGGATAACAGAAGAGGCGCTTTGTATTTAAAGAGAATTTTAGATGCGAAAACAGAAGCGTTTTCTCTAAGAAAAAGCAAAAACAAGACAAAAAAAATTCTGGCTTGTACTCCACGTGGACCAATGACAACCCACACTCAGTGTTGCTTGCTCAGAGAGGACTTTGTTTCAAATATTTACTTTTATAATCTTGGGTAAGCTCTTCCTGTTCAGAAATAGTGTAACAGGCCACTTCCAAACCTATTAGAAATGAGACATGTCTGAAGAAGAAAAATCCATAATAGCTTTTTTCCCTTTTCTTTCCTTTTTTTTTCTTTTCTTTTTTTTTTTTTTTTTTTTTTTTAAATGGGGATGAATTGGTGTGTTTAACTTAAGAAACATTTTTTGTTTATGTCTAACCCTTTTTACAATTGTAGTAAGTTACCAGGTGTGAAGTAGTAATTTATAAACAGACTGTAGTAGCTTGCTTGTACTGTGTTAGCCAAGTGGATGGAGGTCTTTATGTTTCTGTGCTCTTTCTTTTTTCCCCTCCCTCTATCTCTTAAGTTTCTTTTCCCTGTTGTTGGGCCTGAGTTGAGGTCCTGATAAACCACTGGTGGTTAAGATGGTGAGATGCCGCGTAGAGTCAGTCAGGATCTCTTTATGCTGTGAAGATTCCCAGAGTCCACTGAATGCTCCACACTGTAAAGCAGTAAATCCTAGAGCTTACCCCAAGATCTGGACCACTCCTGAACCACCATCTACTAGGGAAACGTGTCCCCCAACAATGAGCAGAGGTAATTCCCAGTAGTGCCACTGTGTGGGCTCTGGAAGGAAGATGCTCAGTCAAAGAAAATCACAGCAAACTCCAGCAGCATAATGTTGAAATGGGTATCTCTACATTTTAAATAAAAGTTATATATGAATTGGTGCTGATTTTATATATGTGCTTTTGGTTTTCTTATTTTCAACTTTTCAACCTTCAGTCACAAAGTTTGAGAAATGTAAGTACAACTTAAAAAATGAAAGCATGTGAAGCCATGCATCAAGGAAGATTTTTAAATTTGTATTTTTATGTTTTTTCTTTTTTTCTTTATTTTCTTTTTGTCTTGATAATGTCTTCGGGTTTCTACCTTTTTTCCTACATGTAAATTAGTTTGGATAAAACTAATGAAAAGACTTGTGAAATTCAGCTTTAAGGTTTTCTCAACATGAAAAGTCCTGTCACAAAATACTTAAAGATTTCAGATGTTAAAAGTGAAAGGTAGTCATTCAGACAATACTGAAGATGAAAGTTATTCAGCAGCGCTGTGGCAGCTAGACAAAGCTTAGATTTTGACATATATTTGTCACACACAAGTTTTAATGAAATGTTTTGTCTACTGAGGTTTTTATTTTGTAGTCATTCCATGCTTAAGCCTTAAACATGCTTGTGAAGGTCACCTTCTCTCACAGTAATCTTCCATGTCAGAGGATCAGTCATGTTTTAAGGTGGATAATTGGCTTCTTAGAACATGAAACATGAGGTGGTCAGATGTAATGTGATAAAGTAGATGAACAGCCTATATGTGTTTTGCCTAATTATTTTATGTAAGTAAAAAAGAAAATTCTTTTAAGGAAAAAGTACTGTTTATTGTTTGTTACTTACCACTACATTGGTATAAATTCTTATTAGATCATGTGTATATATACAAAATTTAATTTCTTTCCTTCCTTCTGGCCATGTCTGTGTTTTGTTTTATGTTGTTTTTTTTTCTTTTTTTTTTCATGCACTCTTGCCTACACTCTAAGTTGTTGTCTATTATCCCATCCTCCTTCAGTCACTCTGTTTTCTGATTTGTACTTGTCTGGAGACAGTAACTTTTGAATAAAAATCAACACATTTCATCTGTGCTACTTTTTACTGACCACACTGAATGATCTATCACTACAATGCTCTTTTTTACCCACACCCAGGCTACTCATTGCAACTATGGTCTTTCTCTATAAGCAATTTGCGGTAAAAATGTAGTCGAACTTCTGATGATAATCTCTTAAAATGTGTTCCTTTTACCACCATAAGGGGGCAGTATAGTCCCTGCAGATAGCCTAACTCCCCATAAAGGCAGTGCTATTAGTCGATATGGTGTCACACTGTAATGTATGTATCTTTTTTGCTGTGCTGAAGGGGCTATGAATATGTATTCTTTGGCCCTGTGCATCTTAAATGTACATATCTCTTAGTGTGTGACAGCTCTAACATTTGTGTTGACTATCAAAAGGGCCCATTGTGGCGAGGGCAATGTGTTCTGTGGAGACAAAGCCGCTACAGTTTCTGTAATGATAAAAGTAAGGACATGAGGAGGCAGAGGAAGGGATGAAAGCATCAGAGACTTCTGTGTTAAGTGCATGATTAATAAAGAGGAGCTCAGATCAATGTGGGCCTATTAGAATAGGACCTGGCAGAGAGCTCCCCTTCATGTCCAGCCTGTGATACATGAAGAGACTCATCTATCACTACGTCAGCCTGCTTGTCACATGTCGGCTGTCAGAATAATGTGCAAAAAAGCACTTACCTCGGCAGCCCCGCTTGATTCTCTTTTGAGCTGTCAGCCCTTTCTGTAACGCAGTGCTCGTGGTGTTCCTGCAGAGAGAGACCAAAGTGAAATTTTAGATTAGCGTATAGCGGTTGTCACACAAGTTATAAAAGTTTGGGGGGTGTTTTATGCCACATCTTGCACATTGATGTACCAAACAATTCTTCTCCCTCTACTTTTCTCTCTGATTTGCTTTCACTGCATCTATATGGGTTGGCTTTGGTTTGGTGACTAAGTTGTGTTGCTGAGGTCACAGCTGCTGAGTTTAAATCAGAGCCACAGCCTCTGTGGGGCTTCCAGCTTCTATTTACCTCTGATAACCCGGAGGCCTCCAGAGGCCCTATCGGTTAAGCTGTGCTGAGACCTCAAAGAGGGTCAAGGAGGACTGGGAACTGTGAATCACACATAAATGTGCAGGGTTCAGCGGAGAAACTCATCTAACTAGATCTGAAAAATATTTCATGGGCAATTTGAAATATACTCGTTTGCTGTACATCTTTAATTGATTACAACTCTCAGAAGAGCTGTTATATATGGAGGACGAGGCTTTGCCAGAGTTTTGCGAGAAGATAAACCCACAGAATTTTAATTCCATGGATAAATCATTAATGAGAGCATTGGTTGTAATCTCCTTGGCTTGTAAGGGCAGAGGAAAGCAGCTGACCCTGGAAAATCATTTACCAGAACCTGCCTCAGATTAAGCACAGGGACAAATGCACATAGACAGAGAGGCTTCCAGGCCACTGAAGCTCAAATGTCTAGTCTTCTAGAGCCTCGTTGTGCACTATAGTGCAGCCCATCCTTGACATTTCCGTCACACGCATCATTCCAACAATGCACCGTGCATTCAATAAAATATCTGGTAACCAAATAAAGGGAAAGAATCTCTCCAGGATTAGGAGGAGACGCTCTGTGGGCCGTAACACAGATGTCAAGGTGAATGTGAAATGAGAAAAAGGATCAATGCCCTTCATTATGAGGAGCAGGTTTCATGAGACAGGCCAGAACAGGTCAAAGATTCCAGTGCTAAAGCTATGAATAGAGTGCCGTGGGAACCAACTGTCTGCCTCCTGTCGGTTTTCTCGGTATTGACACACAGGCAGAGCAGCTAAAGGTATTCTGAATGAGTGAACGAGTGACAGCACTATTGTACTTGGAGGACAGAAGCAGGAGGATTAGTCTCCCTTTGGCACTGATGGTCCTGTGTGTGGAGGGAATCTGTCATCAGCATGGCTGCAGGTGGTCCAGAGGTCTGGGCAGGGCAAACGAGAAAACAAGACGAGTTTTCAGCAGGGAGCAGAGTGATATTTACCCTGGGTTACCCTGGAATCTGATTCTCTACACCTTCTCTCTTCACCTCACATTCATTGTTGTGGAGCCACTTTCACTCGTCCCAGTGGGCCTGAGCTGTGCAGCGAGGATAATAATGTTTTCCCTGCAGGAAGAGGAAACAAGATTATGGTTTTTCAATTAGGAAGGGGAGGGAAACTGGAAAACATGCAAGCTAGTGAGGTAGCACAATGTTGCCACACAAAACCGGCATTTCTTCGCTTCCATTCTCGAATCCCTTGCAGCGCGTTCAAAGGTGACCTGCGGATGACTGAACGTATCTCTGGGCCGAGCCAGCTCTGCTAAATCATGAGTCTCAGTAAAGTTTGGATGAGTGTCTTATAAGGGCGTGATGAGACAGGTCTCATAAAGATGACAGAGAGCTCTGCATGTCACCAGCCCCTGCCAGGAAACCCCAGTGATTAACGAGGGCCAGGACACCTCTGCTAATAAGACTCATCTCTTTAATTGGCTCTATGATATGACTGTGCAAATGGCCCAGGGTATGTGTGTGTGTGTGTTAAATGTGTGTGCAATATCCACGTCTGCGTTATGTCCATTGGTGCATGTGTGTTGTGCATGTGGAGGGCATGTGTATGCAGGGGGAGGGTGGGGGGCAGGTGTCTCATGCATGTGCCTGTTATTAGCTTTCTCACTTCCCTTCTGCACGGATATGAGCCAGAGACGAGGCAGGGGAGCCTCATTAGAAAGAGAGCACTTCTATTGCTGGCCAAGATTTAACACCTCACCCAATAATAATTTATTCAATCTATTCTTAAGTATTGCATGCGCTGGTAGATAGGGGTTAGGTTATGTAAGAGTGCGACAGTGCCTAGTTTGAATGTGATATGATGATAATTTTAAATCCAGGGGAGACGACAGATGGTGCGGCACTTTAAAGGTTCAGCAGGTATAAGTATTGCTACTCTGCTTCTGCCAGATCAGTTCCCAGGAGAGTGGAAAGGGGGGCAGGGGAGAATTAGAAGTAGTCAAAGACAAGAGGAGAGAGTGCAGACACAGTAAGAGAGAGCTGGTCCCCGTTAACACACTATTCATCAGTCCTGTGAGGTCAGGGTTCAGGGAGCCCTGAGGGGTGGCGTGTGACCCCTCACCTCTCACCCCTGACCTCTCAGCCAGCACCTGGAGCTGAGGTATTTCCTCATAACATTACCTTGTAACATTTTGTCTCTATTGCCCATGTTGGACCGAGCAGCTTCACGTGGTTGTAAATTTGGGTTCCACTCTACAACTGGTATCACATACCGGCTGAGCTCTGTGGCTGTGGTCGGGAGAGCGGGAAACGCCTGACTGTGGGAGTGGATGACACGGACAGGAAGGAGGAAATGCAGAGGGGGCATCGGAGGTACAGGAGAGAGAAGTGGGTGAATAAGGTTTGAGGAGGGAGGTCAGGGTCACAGCTGCGATAAAGAGGTCAGAATGAAAGATGTTGCTTCAGTCCAGCCATGAGGAAAATAAACATCCTCCTAAAAATACTTTCGAGAGCCGTTCCTTTGTCGTCACTGCTGCTACGGCCAGGTGTGAGCAACTTTGCTCTCCGTAACAGACCTGGAATCTGCCGACAACGCTACGCAATCTGGGTTAATAATGTGAAAAATGTGTCCGCGGTCTTCACATCTCTGGAGCTCATAGGCCCTTTGAGACTCAGAGTCGGTGATTATCTTAACCCCTCCAATAAATATGACAAGATGGTCTTAACTTCATATCTGCCCCTGCCCACTAAGTCTTCAACTCTGACCTTTTTACCCCAACTAGAGCTGCTGACCTTCCATTTCTCCATACATCTTAATTTCCTGTGAAGATTTTATCCTGAGCCGAGAAGAGCTGCTTGGAAATCAGTTTTTTTCTGGTCTGGCTGATTGACAGTGTGAATGAGCCCAAATGCCCAAGGCAAATAAGACAAGCAGAAACACACACCCCTGTTCCTCCCTCTACCTATCTTTCTTTCTCTGTTTTTCTCTATGCGCCCCCTCCCAACCCATCCTACACTCCCTTGCTTCTTCCGGTGCCCCTCCTTCCTTTATTTATGCCTGCAGAGCCACTTTGTTGTGCTTTTAGTGGCTGGGTTTGTAGATGGAGCAGATGCTGGAGCTGATATTCCCTGATCCTGCAGCGAGCTGAGATAAGAGCAGATTTATGCCAGAGTGAAGGAGTATGGGAGTAATTGCTGAGGCTTTGATGATGCGGCTGAGAGCACTCGTGCACCCTCAGCTGCTTACCAACAAGGACACCCTCAGATTTAGGAGTTTGTCTCCCTGGGTTTAAAGTGTGGTTTTTTGGTGTATATTGTTAGTTGCCCAGAGGTGTGTTTGTGTATTTCCCTCTTCAACAGTGCACGGTAGGGTGCGGTCCTACCCTGTTCCCTCAGAGTGTGTATTTCAGGCATGTGCACATTAGCTATGATTATTCTTGCATCTTTGTTTTACAGGCGTGTCACAATTACTGCATTGTGTATGTGTGTGTGTGTGTGGGCATTACACATTACAGACCTCCTCTAGGATTTTTATGGCCTCTTTATTTATAGCTGCACAAAATAACGCCCAGCTGAAAACACATGACATAATCGTGATGACAGATAACATTCTATCTGCAGATAAGGTTATCTCAATGTGATTTTCTATAGCTCAAATCTAAGCGTATTTTCCCAGAGACAGATGACGGTAACTGCTAGATTTAGTGATTTAAAGGCATATTGAGAGGATATTTCTCAACACCAGGACTATGCCTGCATGCAAGACGACTGTTCTATCTCTTAAAATATAAATACATGATCAAAGCTGCAGCAGCCTATGCCACCACAATGCACCTGCCAGGGGAGGATTTTTTTTTCTTTTAAGGCACTGCTGATGAGGTTGATGGGGCTACTTTATTCTGTACTCTGATTAGAGGTGGATTCTAACGGCTCTTCAGCTGTGCACTGAATAGAAATGAATCATCTGTTCAGTGTCCCCAGGTGATGATGTCACTGAGGACATGTCAGTGACACTAGGCAGCAACAATGACACGTTGATCCCATGGGCTTTGGAGCCTGACCTGACTCTTGACTGGTGCAAGTGGGCTAAGACAGGACGGATACCTTTGTGAGGCCCACAAACACGCACGCACACACACACACACACACACACACACACACACACACACACACATGCACACACAATCACAAAAATGCCAAAGCCTACAGAACACATACACAAATCTTATCTGTATGCCTGACCTGGCCATCACCTCGTGGTCTTCCTGTTTTTCTCAGGGGCCCAGAGAGATTGTGTGCAGCAGTCATCAGAGTTGTGTTAGGCTATTAGCTGTTCTGGGAGAGACACTTTGAGGAGTGTCTACTGTACAGAGAGAGGGGTGATAAGTGGAGGATCATTAGAGGCCCTGAGCCACAGCCAAATAGAATTAGATGACGCACGCCGCAAGATCATAACACAGGCCAAAATCAGTAAGGACACTGGGATCAAATTAGACACTAAATCCCTCTGTATCATTTAGCAACAATAATTTCTTCAACACGTCAGCTCTGTGGGCTACTTGTTTCACGTCCAACCCTGCCAAATAGAGCCAGCACTCAGTTCAGAGAGAGGGAGCAATGAGTCAGATCCCCTGCTCCAATTATATCTGCATCCTGCAGTCTGCTCTTTAAAGCAAACACACACATTCTCGCATAAGAAAGAAACACACACAGACCAACCGACACACTCGAAATCCACACTGCACGCATAGCTGCCAAGAAATGCATGTAGCAGTCAGAAAATAACAGACTCACACATGCCGTGCACACACACACACACACAGACGCACAGAGACACACACACACACAGACACACTCCACTTGAGCAGAAGCTTGTTGACCATCACACAGCAAAGGGACTGTGAAGAAGAGGTGGTGGTGGTGATGGGGGGGCTGAGCTCACAGAGGTCGCTTTGAAGTTTCTATTCAGGTCTTTGTCCCATTCAGGCTGCTGGCAGTAGACATCTCTACTAGAGGCCTGGCCCCTCCCACCGTCACACCGTCCACAGAAACACTCTCTCACACATACACACACACTCAAACTGAAAAGAAGGCACGTCCGCAGGTCCTGTCCATCACACATCACACAGGCCTTGATTAGAGTGGATTCGAATGCACCCCTTTGTACCCTTCTCACTCTCCCCTCTTTCTTTAACCCCCCACCCTCACTCATTTCAC
>OMNW01009285.1:0-10793 GCA_900303245.1 Selene dorsalis
GCTCCCTAGGTGGATTAAAATTAACCCGATGGCCTAAACTTCCCTCCCTCTGTCTGCCTCTTTATCACTTGATACAGAGCTGCAGAGGCACCAAACTGATTTGTCCGCACTTGAACACACACTAGATGGAAAATTGAATCTGAAGCGCCTTCTTTTGACATTTTTTATGAAATGCTGCAGTGTTTTTCTCTACAGTAGTGACATCTTTGGTCCAGTTTGTTCAAATATAATCACACCCAAGTTTGTTTGTTTTTTTTAAAAACACAGATCTGCCCTTGTTGCTCATGTTGTCAGTTGGTTTGACTGGGTGTCAGGTATATTACTGTGTGCTCTGTAGATAAGGTTCATCACAGTCAGGGTGAAGAGTGATACTTTAGTGAACTATTTATTAATCTTGGTCCATCCAATGAGATTTATATCTCTTATTGCTCTTGGACCCTCAACTGTTTGTCAACTTTTAATCCTTAGTTGTTGGCCCGACACAAATCTTTGAGTGAGTGGGGCTTTGTCACTGAAAGCTGTAAACTCTTATGGCCATCGTTGTTTTCAGCAGGAGGAAGCAGATCATTTGGATTTTATTCCACCAGTAAGATGTTGTATAAGGCTAGTGTAAAGGTTTTATATAGCCTATCTGGGGTAAAGAGGCTCCTGAACCTTTTCATCAGAGATTCAAAGAGCTGTGGTAACGAAAAGTGAAGAAAGCTTGTGAATGAGACACAGCACAACATCAGAGCTGATCATCGCTGTATATCATGAAGTATTTACAATACATGACAGTGATTTAAGACAGATTTCTGGAATGTTTCCAGGGTCAAAGTTTTACAATGATTTCATTCTTACTGCAGTGTAAATATCATACAAAAGTCCCTTTTTTTAAACTCTGCATAAAGATATGAATGTTAAACAAAAATAAGAAAAAGCAGGAATCAGAATAAGTCAACAGTCCAGAAATGTCTGATACATTTGAAAACAATGGAATAAGGCACCAGGTTCATTTCATCTTGCGTGTGGAGGATGGTGCTACTTATTGACAAAATGTTGTGGCTTCGTTTGGATTTGTCTCTCTCTGGTTAACACTCATATAAACAAGTGACCGGAGAGGACATAACTAAAATGGTTACATGGGTAAAAAGCTAATACCGTAGTAAGATGTATCGCTTTCATGATGATAACCTCATGCTATTTGAAATTTATTTGAATGATCTAATTCAGTTGACATTTAAAAACTGAGGACACATACCTCAATCTGGTAACTCAGTAAACATAAATATCCTTTTTGATCCTTGTATGACACGAGAAGATACCTGAGAACTGGCACAAAGTGCAAATCCTGTGACTGAAGTAAGGCTGCATGTCCACCAGGAACCTGTTTAAGAACCTCTTCTTCCCTTCATTAGAAAGACACCGACAGCTCGGCATCGTCTTAGTGTCACAGAGCAGAAAAATCATGACCTGTCTGTTCTGTAGGTTAAAGGCTGCTACGGAAATTAAAGAGGTGCCTGGTGGACCAAACCCGAACAGAACAACATTACATTGTTGTTCACACAAAATCCCTTGACCAAGTAAGACAAGTAACTATAAAAAAAAAAAGTCCATTTAAATCACATGAAACACAAAGAGCTTTAAAATTATTTCAAAGAGGTAAGGCATTTTCCCATTTCGTCTGTGTTGTGCAGTCACAAACATCTCTAAAGAAAGACGGTCACCAACATGTGTCAGGTTCAGGACGACTTACTTCATATTATAGACCTCATGAACCTTTGTAACATTTAAAAGCAACTCGTTATTGGCACTTTCTTGTGCATTGCAAGGTGGCACATTGTGTCGTCCTGTATGTGGGACACCATCCTTCTGAAGAGTGTAGACTGTTATACTGGCAATAAAACTTAATGTTTCACTGTTCAAGGGTGAAAAGAACAAGAGGCTGAAGTGCTCTGGAGGCAGAAACAACAGCTGAGCCCAACAAGTACGCTACATGACAAATCTTAACACCAGGAAGTACCACATTCTTTCACAGCTTCTTTGTAATGCATATTTGATAGTTAACAAGCTATTAGAACATATAGCTATATGGCTGATGGGTATACATGTATACTGTCTAGATTAGTGGTAAGAGTTAAACACTTGATATGAAGCGTCCGACACCTCTTGGAGGTTCATATTGTGTTTCTTATCAGTTATTATTTTTGCCTCCAAAGCATTTCTGCTTAACTAAAAGTGCAATCAGCTTTTTCTCTACTGTGACTGCAGGTGCATCTGTCAACATTCACAGTAAGGAATATCCTTGAAGGTATCATAGTTGTTACTCACTGTTGATTAGCTGTGCTCTGAGAATTATCAGCACAGCTGGAACATCTCTCTCCCTGTCATTAACCAGTGAAGGAGCCCATGATTCAGATCTGTCCATCAGACACATCTGAATCATGAACTGCTCGAGTTTGCTTCTTGTCCTCCACCTCAGTCTCCATGAGGGGAGGCTGTGCGAACGGCCCAGGGCTGCACCGTTCCTCGGCCGAACATAGTGTAGATCAACGCTCCGAACAGGTTGATGCTGGCAGCGATGTAGAAGACGGTCTGCCACTCCTCTATGGTGTTCTGAAGGACAGCCAGCAAAGTTAATTAGTACTGAACTTAATGGAAAAAAATAATGTAGCTGAATATCTGTGCATTCAAACAAAACATCTCCACAGGTAATTGTTTACTAAAATCATCTCTAACACGTCACTCAAATGTCTCCTCCACTCTCTGTATATACACATTTAATGACAACGATAGCCATGCATTTTAGATTAGAAAAAAACATTGTACAGAGATTAATATTAGTTTTCTGAGTGATCATCTATATCTGGGTGTACCCAACAGAATATCTACTTATTGACATTAACATAGATTTGAATGCTGGAAATGAAATAATAAGGTCACATTAAGACCATCAAAAAGCAAACGACTGACTTGGAACAGTGCTGTGTTGCTGAGTTCTGTATTTCAGATACACTCTTGTTGTAACTGTAACTTTTTATAGAGGACTATCGGTGCCTCCTTGGTGGCTAAATTATCATTGGGATGCTAATCTTGTACCAGCTAAACCAATTAGACATTAAATGGAGCATCAAGCCAAAGTAAGAATCCCATCTGTTTAGGCAACAACACTGCAGGACAGGAAACCCATGACTGATGTGAAGAGCAGCATGCTACAGTACATACTACATGAGTATGGTTGGTCTGACACTATATGATGTACTGCCAGGGGTGTAATTGCCATTTATATCAAATTTAGGCTTCAATTCTGAAACACAAGCATGCAAGTCTAAATTTCCTGTTAAACGAATCAAGGCCACTGTGCAGACTGGTGGTAGTGTGAGTGTGTTTCTTACATGTGCGGTGAGGGCTCTCGCAATCACTGGTCCCACCATGCCAGGGATCGTGGCAAATGTGTTGGTGATTCCCAGCAGAATGCCAGCATATCTACAAAGGTAAACACAGTGCTTGTTAAATGGGACAAGTATTTATTTGTTTACACATGACAGATGTATTTTCTTTTATTTTAAAGGTAAAACTGTAAATCTAGGGTCACACACAGTTTCTTCTGTGGCTGCGCACACTGATCACTCCTGCATCTTTGTCACAGAGGAGCAAGAAAAGAACAAACTATTCCCTCCAAAATGATGCTTACAGGTGAAAAAAGGTGATTATTTTAGTGATAAGAAGGAGTCACTCTTACGAAGGAGCAATGTCGAGATGGTTGATGTTGAAGCCAGATGCTGACACTCCACCCAGGGCGGAGGAAATGGTGAGGAAGGTGACAGCCAGGGTGTAGTTACAGCCTGTGTATCCTGCTGCCACTATAAACACAGCTGGTCCGATCATACCTACAGCACCACACACACAATGAGGGTGAAAAACAAACAAACAAACAAAAGAAAAACCTTCTCAGTAGAGTTAGACATGGTACACTGGACGTCCAAGTCAAGAGCCTGTTGTCTGTTTCACACCAAAATAACACAGTCTGTGACTTAGCTGTGGTGGTGGCATCTCTTACCAACAAGGGAGAAGCACTTCCTGACAGTCACTGTGGGGCACTGGCAGGTTTCCCGCAGGTAATCTGCAACCTGACCGCTCACCACAGCTAAAACTGCACAACCCAAGTAAGGCAGAGCCGACAGCATACCGTTCTGTTGTGGACAGAAACAGACAACAGCTTGTTAAATGTCTATGTTGTGACGGCCTAAAGAAAGGGTTTGATACATGAACCCAATCAGAGTGTGTGTCATCACATTTTGACCCTCACCTGCTGTATGCTGAAGCCTAGTATGTCATTCATGTAGGTGGGCAGCAGGGTGAGGAGGGTGTAGAAGGTCCAGTTGTAGGAGAAGTGAGCCACGACAATGGCCCACAGTGGTGTGGACGTCACGATGGCTCGCCAGGGGATGTACTTTGAAGATGTGGACAACTGGGCCACAGGGGGAATAGAAAGAGGAAAAAAAAAAATTAATCCACCCTTGAAAATTGACAGCTAAATAAGTATACTAATAACCACTGTACTACAAAAGGGGAGGCAATAACTTGTTCACTTATTCAACAAGTCCATCAGATCAAACACTGTGTTCATTTGTAAGTCTAGACACTCGCTCTCTTTTGCATTTAGTGTTGGTTTTATTTCTCGTCGTAGCTTTTTCTCCCCCTGCTGGCAAAAAAATAAAAACACATTTTCACCCATCATGTTGTGTTCTTGTTTGTTTTCAAAATAAGAAAAAAATTTCCACACATTCTAATACAGTTACAAGTCACACTATGTAGAAAATAAAACAATAAGCTAAAATACTATATAGGGCCCTAATCACCTGCTGAAATAATGAACCTCTCTTTATTGTTCAGTGTCAGCTCCGTATTTAAATGTCATCATATGATTCAGAGCCATGAGTAAGTGTTACAATCCGAAGCTGAGTAACATAGATAAGACAATAAAATGCTGCAATATACTGAGATTATGTAACATTATTATCTGATAACTGTGCTGGAGCGGAAAAATGCCTGCAAGTTCTCTGCTGTACTCTACTGTATTTCCCCTATTCTGCTGCTACCATACTTATTTTTCTAATGTAGGACATGTAGTCTGGGTTGTTGGTGTTACCTCGTTCTTCAGTGAGGAGGTGATGTAGACTCTCTCCTGCTCTGATATCCGTGGGTGAGTGTTTGGACTGTCAAAGACCAGGAAGGCCCACAGGACAAACCAGGCCAGGCCAGCAGCCCCTGGAAAACACAGTGAAGTGTAAATCCTCCATCACATGAAACCAGCACTTGTGCAAAATACATGCATAGAAAACTGGATTTTTTTTATCCTCATTTCCTGGAACTGAATTAACGTTGGTGCATCTTATTCCTCGTACTTTAATCTCATCTACAGAGAGAAATAGGTGTGTCTGACATCTGCTCAGTGGTTAAAGATGGAGCGAGATTAAAGCAGCTCTGGCAAAAAAGTAAAAAAAAAAAAAAAAAAAATAGCAGTGCAGTGAAGGCACCATCTGCACATTTTCTCCCTCAACTTGCTAAATCATCATTTCCACAGACAGAAGAGGAACAAAGTAGCAGACACTGGAAACAGCTCATCTGATGTATAAAATACTGCTGTTTTTGTTGTTTTTCTGAAATACTCTGTTGTTTTGCTGTGATGTGAAGTTTTTATTACTTATTCTTTACAGTGCAATATGCCCTAAATGTTCTATAACACATGCAAATGTGTGGGGAAAAAAAAAAAACTCCTGTCAGATTGTTCAGTGAAAGTCACTCAATATGAAATCTAAAAAGTGCTGCATTATAAAACCAGAGCGAATGACACATGAAGCTTTGTGTTCGAGGGACAACAGCTTGATGAAACACCTTCTGACTGAGTCTGACCCTTCTCCCCTCCACTAGTGACACCCAGGTCTTTTACCAAATACATAGAAGACGTAGGTCCAGTCGAGGTAGAAGCAGATTTCACCAGACAGAGGAAGAGAAATCACCGTCCCCAGCTGGGCTCCTAGGATTCAAGAGAGAAAACAAACCACAGGATGTTTAGCTTTTTTACTTGACTAATCAATTAACAAATTCTTGGTAATTGATTTCCTGTTGACTAACCAATGAAGATAAAATACTTAAATATTCTGACAGATAATCCATAAAGTTAAAAGCTTGTACCTCCACATCTCTGCCTTACCTATGTATGAAATGGTGAGCAGCCGGCTCCTCTCCAGCGGCGGTGCCCAGGCTGCCCACATGGTGTACATGGCAGGAAATGTGACTCCCTGAAGACAAACAACAAGAATGAGGACATAGCGCAAAAGTGACAGCAAGACATCACTCTATTAATGTGTGTGGCTTCATCCACACCCCCAGTTATGGGAGCTCAGATATCTCAATATTGCAAGCTCAGACAAGTGGAGCTACGGCTCATGTTGGACTCTAGTGTGTGCAGATAAATTTGAACTCCCCTTACCTCTCCAACCCCCTCAAGCACCCTGACTGCGATGAGATAGCTTGCCCCCAGGTCAGCAGCCATGGGGGTGAGCAGCGTAAAAACTACAGTTCCCAGGATTCCAAAGCCCATCAACCACTTGGGTCCGAAGCGGCCGGCCAGGTAGCCCCCGGGGATCTGTGTCAGGATGTAGCCGTAGAAGAAGGAGCCCAGGATCCAGCCCTGAGTCTCAGAGTCCCAGTTGTACACACTGGCCTGTAGGAGGTGGCATTCACAGCTATATTAGGTACTGAAGCTGTCATATATAATGAAGCCTTAATGACTAAAGACTGGAGTCAGTGATTCTTCAGTCAACCTGATCACTCTCAATCTTATTCTGCCACAGTCGTGCTTCTTGCTCACCGTATGGTTGCGTTTGGGCCGTGGTGGGTTGGTGTGAGCGGGACACACTGAGATGCTGTGGTTGGGGCTGGACTGGTGGGTGTTGTTCAGCATGTCAACCATCGCCACGCTGAGGTTCACTCTCAAAGAGTAGACCACGAAGAAGCCGTAACAGGAGAGCAATGCCAGGCCATAACGGGATGAGCAGCATACTGGGGCTGCAGAGAGATAGAGAGAGAGGGGAGGGGGGGAGAAAGAGAGAGAGAGAGAGAGAGTTGTGGACAGTTTATCTAGGTGAGTGTCTCTTGAAATACAATATAAACTTCAGCAGTGCACCAGGACAACAGTCACTTCCTCCGTACAGTGACAGAACGGACATCAACATGCTTGTTAATTTTTAACTTCAAACTGAATTAATTTTTGGGAGCAATGTCCATGTTGCCTCTGAACTCTCTTGTATTTATTTTTTTTGCCTGTTCATTCACTTGATTAACGTGTCAAGTTACAAAAAAAAAAAAAATTGTTAACAGCAACTTTAATAACTAATTAATCATTCAAGTAAAGCAAATTTGTCAGACTTCTCTGGTATGAGGTTCTTATATGTGAGAATTTGCTGCTTTTCTTTGTCCTAAACTTCTGTGGATTTAATACTTTTGGTTTCAGTTCAAATTGGAAAAGAGGGAAGCTGCCTTGGGCTTTAGAAAATTGTTGATTTTTTTGATTGTTTTCTGAAATTTAATGGGAAAATAATTAGTGGATTAACTCAATGTCATAATGACTATTTATAACATCTAGTATAGCAAGTTTCTTTTTGTTGTTTAGCTGGTCGTGCACTTCTTATTATGTCTTGACCAGGTTATTTCCACAGTTAAACTTTGGTACCTGATAGGTATCTGCGTTTTGCATGATGTGACTTATACAGTCTACTCCCTTTTAAACAGAGACTATAATGTAATGTCACCCTCCAGTGTCTCTCTCAAACAGACGGCTCATTTACTTAGCAGGTGTAATTTGAGGATTATATTGCTAAGTGATGGTTACTGCCCTGCTGGATTTACATAACCATACACTGTTACACAAGGCTACATCTTTTAAACATACACATCTGTCTCTGCATAGCCTTCAGGACAGCCTGCACAGCCTGTCCTGTGGGGGGAAATGTATAAACTTGTGACTCAGCATGTGCTGAAACGTCAGCATGTGCACAACAGCACAGGGTGGAGGTGGAGAAAGTCTTTGTATTGTACTCAGGTCTAGCTCTAAAGGTGACAGGGCCAAGATAAGACAAACATTTTATGAACAGGTTAAGTAAGTATCACGGGGTGATGACTGGGAGGATGTCAGCTGATGCACAGGAGTTTGACAAAACAACATGAACACCTGCAAAGTTTACCGTAGTTAATGCAAAACAGCAGCAGCCAGTGGTGATAAGTAAAGTAGCCTGCAACTGTGAGGCAGAGTAGTAGACACCGCTACATTTATTAGGATTTTTACATGAATATAATACATGTAAAAGACAGTATCCAGCTATGAAACATGATGCTTTATCCCACATTATATCGGCCATTGATATATTGTAAAATAGACCAGGGGCTTTCTGCAGAACCTCTGCTGTTGATACTTTATTTTAAATGTCAGATCTGCTGTACCTCTTTTTGTACATTTCTGACTGCATGCATGTTGTTAAAGTTGTTTTTTTCTTTTTACTGATGGCAACGATTTTTAAACTTCCTCCACCACTGACAACAGCCCTGCAGTAGTAACAGCTGTGTTACTGTGGGTTAGCAGTTTCAAATCTTGTTGTATTGACTTGAATTGAATTATATTGTTACAGTCAGTGTTTTCTTGTTGTGTAAACACGCGGCTGTTACAATTTAACCCAATGTTTTCCGACGCAGAGGTCTAAAAACAGCCGGACGTACCAACGCACGTCACCCGGGCTGAACCTCGCCGTTCGCGGCTACTCGCGGTGTTAGCTCCCGGGGAGCTAGCTTAGCTCCCTCATTCACTCACCTCTCCGTATTTTGTCTTCATGTCCCCGGTGCAGCAGCGGTGTCTCCTGTTCGTCCCCCTCCGTGTCAGACTCGTACCGCTCCATGTTAAGTGACTGGCAGAGCGACAGTAGCCCACAGCATTACAAACTGAAGCTAACAATCACAACAACAGTAGCAGCCCGAAGCTAACCGCCCCACTCTGGAACGTGAAGTCAGCTGAGGTCATCACCTGCTGGCCGACGTAACTTGACGTACGGGCGTCAGAGAACGTCGGCATTTATAATGATAATAAAGAAAAAAAAACACTCCAAAAAATACAGATTATATTGTTATTTACGTGATAAAAGCAGAGGGAGTACTAAAATAATGAAGTTAAGTAAACATAATGATACAACACTACTTAAAACTACACAAAGTACAAACAGTGCACCTACAATAAGCTTCAGCCACAGGAAATCACTGATGCCTGTTTAACTCTAGCTAGCAATAAACAATGGTGATTGATCCCTGGACAATTTCCACCCATGTGCAACTACCCTAAATTGTAAATGTTAGTTTAATGTATATTGTTTCATATTTTGAACATAAGGGTTATATTATAATCTGTCTTTATTTTTCATCATATTTATATATTTTGAATGGAGAAATGTGACAAAACAGTTTTCTTTGGGTGATTGATGAAGTAACTAAAGAGTTCTGACCGTTCCTCCATCGTGATCTTCATTGTTCCTGTACTCTGACTAATCATATTAGACACAGACCATGAACCCAGGATACCACAGCGTGTTCATTATAACTGTCTGACAAAGGCTTTCCTTGCTTGTGCAAAATAAAAATAATACTCTTCAGTGTTTACATTTTTTTCTCCTCCTCTATCTGAAAGCAGCAGATACTTCACTGAACCACATGTTCTTCCTTTTCCCCTCTGGTTGGTTCATATGATTCATAAATTATCTGAATCCTGCTTCAATCCCCAAAACATAAAACACAACTTATTCCACAGATTTATGTAATTTGTGATCCTTCAAATAATGCATTTACCATGAACATGGCAACAAACAGGCAATAAACAAAACTCAACCTCTTATTTGTGGTTTAGTTACATGATGACATTGATAATAAATTGATTTTCTGGCTTAATTGAGCCAAAACAGCAAAAACCACATTTCCCTGAACTCTCTTGAATAACAACCTTTGTTTTGCTTTTGTACAGAGAGTAATGGACAGTTCAGAAAAGTTCCTTCTCCCTGCATACGCTCACATGCACCCACAGAATCTGAAGATGTGTGGGAAAGATGTAACCTTCATACACACACACACACACACACATTCCTGTATTGGCTTCAACGTAAGCCCCGGATAATTGTGCACACGGAGCGAGGACCACCCTTTCTGCTACACTTAGAGAGAAGTACTTGCATTTTTTCCCCATTAGATGACCCCCTGATTCCATTTCCCGCCTCAGTTTCTTTAAGAAACAAAGGGAAAAAATCTGCATTGAAACACACTTTACTAGTGAAGTGAGGACTTGTTCATGGGCGCCATTTTGGATTAGTTTGTAGCTTGTAGACTATTTGACTTATCTTAACTTTTTTGCTCTACAGTCACCTTTTGCCACCATTTATATTTTAACACAGACCAATTATGTAATAATATGTCACTTTTCAAATCTTTGAAGTGATATATTATTTTGAGGCTTATAAACAGGTGGAATACTTACAAAATAATGTTGATTGAAAGTTGGGAACAACGTCAGCTGTAAGTGATTGAGTGTGAGAGCCTGAAAGGGTCCAGATGCTGTGATAAGAATGGGATAATTACCAGGACCAGGACCACCTGAGCTGGGACTGTACCGGAAACGGGATGAAGACCATAGCCAGGACCATGGTTCCGGGACCAACAGAACCGGTACCAGGATCTGAACCAGGACCAACAGAACCGGAACCGGTACCAGTACCATACCG
>OMNW01009287.1:0-16116 GCA_900303245.1 Selene dorsalis
TCCATCAGACTCAGCTATACACCATCAATCACACACACTTTGACAGCCTCAGCTGAGGTTTATCAAGCGTGCTTCTGCTTTGAGTTGTACTTTTGACTTTTTCTGCCTTGTGTTCTGGCTCATACTCACAGATGATGTCACTATGTGTGTCTTACAGTGCTACAGTAGTTTCATATTTTTTATAAAATCTCCAATGTGTCTAATTGGGCAGTGAACAGATGATATAGAAGTATGTAAAAGTGACACAAAAGCCTTACATCAGCCAGGAGAATAACTAAATCCTGATGAAATGCTCGTTTAAATGGTATTTTACAGCTGCATTACCAACTCTGCTTATCGGAGCTGGTATTGAGAAAAAATTATAATAATATGAATAATACTGACTTGTGATCAGTTCCCAGTGTATTAGCTAAATCAGCTAACTAATACAACCTGCTATACTGTCCTGTTATAAATACTAAATCCAGGATTTTTCTAATGCACTTAATTGCTGATTGTACAGGAAATGAATCTGCTATTGATTTGTATTGCAACAGACAAACTGATTTTTTTTTTGTTTGTTTGTTTCTTTTCAGTTTTCAAGCAAAAAAGCCAAACTAAATTTCGTGTTTTCAGAATATTTGTCGGACAAAACAAACATGAAATATGTTATGAACAATTTTTCTCAACCAAATTATTAATGGACTGAAATCATCAGATTAATCAATACTGAAAACCCACTGAGACCTAAAAAGACCAAATTCTTTGTTTGCACTTTTGTGTTTCTTTCAGATTTTCCAGTGATTATGCCAGTGTTATAAATCTAAGTTTGATTCAGTTAATTTGTTAAGAGAAACTCTGGGATCAACACAATCCTCAGCTTTGTTTATTAATGTGTATTCTAGCATTTGTAATTAAGTGTGCTCTTATGCTTTGCTCCTCAGGCAAGCCAGTGATGATAATCACTGAATACATGGAGAATGGATCACTGGACACATTCCTCAAGGTAGGATGGGAGGACAACATTGATTCAAAAGATTGGTGACAGGATGGGAGAAAAAAAAAGAAAAGAAAAAAAAACTGAAATGTTTAAACTGGATGTCTGGCTTTATTAAAGGCAATGGAGTGAGCTACTTCAGCAGTGGAGAGCCGCTACTTGCTGGTGTGCCAAACTGAGAGGACAATTATCATAGAGGTGGAAAAACATTTAATCTTCTGGAAAGGAAAATACATTTTTCAGGGTTGTTTGTAATGGAGACACACAACTGTGGGCAAAAAGGATCAGGATTTGTCCGCCAACCCTGTTATTATTCCAATTCAATAGCTCATCATTCTACACATTCAAGCAGAAATTAGCCAAAGACTAATATGTGATAGTTATGAGTGTTTGTGTAAAATCTTGGCTGGTGTTACACTGACATCGCTCAAGGGGAAAGCAAAGTTATTCAATATTTGATATAAAACATTGAGCAGAGGAGCAATGAATAAAGCAGAATAATCAAAAGGGTTCAGCTCAGATTGTCTGCGTGGGTCAGATTTTGAAATGTTGAGTAGCCCACTCTGTGTGACAGATCGTTTGGCAGAAAATCTGAGACATCTAAGCACTCGGGCTTGAATCTTGTCTGGACTTCATTGAGAGGAGAAGGTGGACTGTATTGAAGAGGGAGACTGGCAAATCTCTGAATTAAGTGATCCCTCTTCAGAGCGATTCATTCTGCTCACTGGTTACAATGGCATGATGCTCAGTTTGGCAGACGAGGCTAAATCCTGCATGAAAAAAGGGCTAAACCCCTGCAGCAGATGGGTAATGGAGAGATGAAAGAAAGTGAGGTCACACAGGTGCAAGGTGGTGAAAGCACGTTGTAGTTATTGAAGTTTAGGGAGAGGTGAGAACAATATGGAAGTGTTTGGGAAGTATAGCCCTGCTTGAAAGATGATGCAGACTGGAAAGATCAAAAACCAGCACAGGATGTTCGCACCCAGATTGTGTGGAATGGAAGGATGCTGAGGAAGGAGGGATGAGGTATGCTATATCATCTGTGGAAACTGCTGACATGACTGTCCTCTGCACTCCGGGGAATCATCCTGGATGGCAAAGGGGAGGCAGAGGAGCTGAGAGACCATCAGGGGGAGCAGCACAGAAAACCCTGTGAAGTAATTACATGGATGGCTGGCGTACTGAGGCCGGTGTAAATGACACAGTCGTGAGAAAACCAGGGGCTGGGCTGGCTCCTGGATTAAGCGTCACAGCTACGGACAATGCGCCGTAAGGCTCATAAGGCACATCTTTGGCTTAACATCTCATTTCACATGTAAGTGGGATGTTCTGCCGTGGATTGATGGGGAAATTAGCTGTAGCACTGATGGAAACTGAGGTTGAGAGCATGAGGGGAAGACAAGAGTAGAGCAGTACATGTGTTCCAGTGGAAATGAAGAGGAAGGATGACGGCAAGATTGGATAGTTTACACTCGGATTGGAAGGAGCTGACGCTTAAACTAACAGTGAGAGCTGTCTTTGGGAGAAAATTAGAGGGACCAGAGTGGAAGGGTTTCCAATAGGAGAGAAAGAGCATGACTGTGTTCTAGTGTTTTCATCAGGATTGTACACAGTTTCTGCTCTGTTCTTCTTCTGCTTCTTCTCTGGTAGCTGTCTATACACAGCAAACATAACATAAAACATACCCCCAGTTTATTTTATTGTTTGTGCACAGCAACTCTACGATAGTTGGTTAGTCGAGTTGAAGGCTGGGAAATCATGGTTTTGGTGTATGAACTATGGTTAATACATATTTATTCTCCAAATGCACCTTCGTTACCTCACTATGTCCTGCACTTCTGTGTATGAAACCACTACACAGGCTAGTTGGTCAGTCAAGTTTTTTAGAGGACTATCTCCTGATCAGCATGGTGGAGAAAAATCAGACTCTGTCCTTGGCAAAGTACCTTTGCTCTAATATAATTTTAGTTTTGGGTATTGAAAGACCTAATTATGAATACAGGACTATGGAAATGCGAAGGCTGGGTTGAGTCAGGGCCAGTCCAGGAATTTCATTATTTCAGGAGCCAGGCCAGTTTGCCTTCAGTGACACATTGGCCATTAAGAGTTTTGATGCTTACAATTAAATTGACTTTCTGATTTAAAGAAACAAAACAAGAAAATAACAAAATTTACATGAAAATCATAAATCATTCACTTTTTAATATAATTAAGTCATGCCTTAAGGTGCAGTCCATTATCATGCATCAGTTAAGATGCATGCTTGTTGTTATTTCAGAGATACATTTCACTTTCAGCAGGTGAATGGTCAAACTCAAAGATCATTTATCATAGTAAAGGTCAAATACTGTACCTAAAGTTTACATCATTTTCGTGGGCATGGGTGTGACTGTGTCCTGATGACAAGGAGTGGAGCTCACCAAGCAACTCCGCTTCAGAGAGAGAGAGAGAGAGGAATGTCCACAACCAACCCAAACTGTGAGGACTGCTGCAGTGACACTTTTAAAGCAAAAGCAAAGATGGCCATGAAATTCCTCCCCCGGTCAGGGCTGTAAGAGAAGAATGAGAAAGCGCCTGTGACTTGCTCGAGGGGGAAACGGCTCTGTCAGAGCAGAGACAGTGCTTCTATAAAACATGGTGTGACTCACAGCAGCAATGGGCTGTGGTCGGGATTAGAGGAATCCTTAATTTTGGTTTGGGTCTGTCCATAGAGGAGAAGAGCTACTGGCATGAACAGTGTATGCATGGGAGGAATAACCTGAGCTGCAAAGGTGAGCAGGTGGTACCAGACAGGGGGATCAGACTAGACGACCATCATTACTGATATTAGATTGTGCAAATGGTAGACATCAGTGATAATTAGCTGGAAATTGTAATTCCAGCAGTTAGAAGTAAATGAGACTCAGCTGCAAAAATGTGCTTACCCCCAAAATCCACCACTGATATGAAACTGAAATAGTTGGGTGTGCGCAGCTGTTTTTGTTGCTTTACTGTAATTGACTGTCAGTGGTTGTGTGGCTTTCATGCTACAAGCAGAATGCTCAGATATCATGAACTTGTCATAGTATTTGATGTCTTGTCTTTTGCTTTTATGTGTCACCTTGCCAGGTTATCCAGTTAACCAGTTACGTTTTTACTCGGTATTCCCAAGAGCTTCAGTCATTGTTGTGTTTACAGTAGAAGGGGTTATAATACGTCCTCTGAGCTGCATTACCCATTCAGCGACCGGACACTACACCAACTCAGAATCAGAAAATGATAGGATAGGCCAAAGAGGCCAAGGCTAACTGATTAGCATGCTCATTTCAGTGGAAGAAAAAGAAGTGACAGAAAAAGAAGCAGAACAAGAGGGTTCATACAGAACAGGTGTTGGGAAGTGAGTCACACTTCAACACATTTTTGATGCCAAGCCATATGGGGATTAATCATCACTGACTCATCGATTGTACTTCATACAGAATTGTGATGCAGCTGAGACACTAAAAGGAGGCTCTACATTGACTATATGCTACATAGGTGATAGCACATAAAGGATGTCATGGTTTGAAAACATTCATATTGAATGTAATTGGCAGGCATCCAATGAAAGCAGATTGAAATCATAGATGGTGATAGTAAATATTGATGATATTTTATCTCATAAATCATATTGTTTCTGCCATCCCGTTCCTATCCTCTTTTTTTCACTTTATCAACCACATAAATGTAGTGTATAATGCCTTTTTCCTGTTTCTCCTTTCTTTTTCTTTAGAAAAATGATGGTCAGTTCACTGTAATTCAGTTGGTTGGTATGCTGCGTGGCATCGCATCTGGAATGAGGTATAAATACAAACACATAATATATTAATCAACACATCAGTAGGGCAAAAAGTTAAATTATCTCCTTTGTGCTGATGTATTCAGGTACCTGTCTGACATGGGCTACGTCCACCGCGATCTAGCAGCTCGTAACATCCTGGTCAACAGTAACCTTGTGTGTAAAGTGTCTGATTTCGGCTTGTCCCGAGTCCTGGAGGACGACCCAGAGGCTGCGTACACCACACGGGTAAGATTTGAAAGCTTGAGGAAGTGTGTTTGGCAGTTCTACTTAAAAAATCACTAAAATAATTAATCAACAGTTGACAGTTTTCAGTTATCGGTCATAAACAATTAATCAACTAATTTGGTTTCAGGACTAGAGTCAGAGAGACAGCAGGAGGTACATCTAGAGAGAGACACTCTATGCTGTTTCCTTGAAGGCATTTATATTTAATCCAGTGTGTATCTCCATGTGTGCACAGATAGTGGCATGTTAAACTTTGGATTAACTGGGAAACTGTTACACAACAGAGTCTCGCTCAAACCAAATACACACTCGCATACACACTCATTCCTGCATACACACTCACGTCCGCGCACGCACAGACAGCAGCGGCGGCTTTTTAAATTGAGCTGTGTGTCCCAAGCTGAGTGTCGTCCTGTCAGCCAGAGACGGGCTGCTTCCTGCAGGAGGAGGCCCAATTAGTACTCGGCTCAGTTTCCGCAACACTCAATTAGCACTGAGTCTTGCTGCCTTAGCGCCAAATATCCTGTCACTCACCTCTCACTGCCAGGCTACATCTCATCTCGCTCGCTCTCTGTCGCGCTGCCTGGCTCTCTTTCCCTGACAGAGCAGTGAGAATAACATAATTCACACCCTTCAAATAATCAGACCCTGAGATATCCTGCTGCTCTGTTCATCAATACTGCATCGGGCTAATTTCACTACTCATCAGCTGAAAACACATTTTCCTCTGGAACTCAGCAGTCATCCTGTGAACTCTACTATCTTTGCAATGAAAGCACGATAATGAAGACGAGGGGAAACGGCGCACAGGAATCTCGGGGCCCCCCGACAGTTAAAGCAGGAAATTCGTAAGAGAAGTGAAACTTGGTATCATGAATGTGTTCCTAAATTGGTGTTCATTAGTGTAATTGTGGGTTGGACCACATGTGGCAGAAGTGTCTCAATTTGTTCTTGGTTTTCCATCTTTGTGGAACAAAATGTAAAAATTCTGAATGAGTGCAGCTGTATTTATGCACCGGAAGGTCACTGGATAAACACATCAAGGTTATTTATGTTAAAGTTTCTCAACATGTGGAAAGTAGTTCATCCTCCCACAGTTGGCATCTGATTTCTTTGAATCCACAGTCAATCGGGTAAATGGTCTTTTATTTTGTCGCAGGGCGGGAAGATTCCCATTCGCTGGACAGCTCCAGAGGCGATTGCGTACAGGAAGTTCACCTCAGCCAGCGATGTGTGGAGCTACGGGATCGTCATGTGGGAGGTGATGTCATATGGAGAAAGGCCCTACTGGGAGATGTCCAATCAAGATGTAAGTTTGATGTAACATTGTTTTCAACCATCAATGGAACTTTTGTTTTCACCCTGATGGAGGTGCATGAAAATTTAGCAAGGTCCATTTAGTAGCTGGAACATGATCATTTCACATGATCTTCATCAGATTTTGCACAGTTGTCATGGAGTAGTAGATGTTTTGATTTGATCTGAATGAGAAATTTTATCAGACAGTATGTAATGAATACACAAACAACAGTGTAAAAAAGACTAGCTCATTAGCCATTTTAATCTTAGGAGGGAGAGTCAGGTGCCAGATTATTTCTTGGTTGCAACTAGTAACTTCAAATGGTTGCCTGGCAACTGCCCAGATTCAAGAAGGATACACACTCAAAAACAGCAAGTTGTTTACAACCCTACACTGGTTTTTATTTCAATCAGGAGAGACTAATGGAGGAACAAAGGAGTCTGAGATATTTGAAGTAAAATGGAATTTGTTGTGATCAGAAGGAAGAGACTTGGACGCTTAGACGCCAGAGGGAAGTGCATCACCATGAAAAAGAAGGGCATAGGTTTAAGGTCCTTCCAATTAGAGGGAACCTCCCCTGAAGCAGTGACAGTGGAGGTGATGACAAGGAGTGGAGCTCAAGGGTGGGAGCATCTTATTAGACAAAAACTTCAGATCAGATGACTTGACATCGTGTCAAGTTGTGATTGGATGTGGAATACAATGAGATGGCTAAGAGATGGATGGAAAAACTGCAAGGGACTTAAGAGGCATGCACAAAGAAATGATCTTCCTGACTGAACTTTCATAAGATCCAGCAGTTTGGTTCTGTATGGACTGACCTTTGAAATGCAGTTTTACTTTATTCCTCAGCTAGGACATTATTTTTTAACATAGTTCATGGGTGTCTTCATGCAGTTTGTTAACACAGACCATAATAGATTTCTAAGTATCTTGACATTTGTTTTATGTTTACCAATGTTTTCCAAGAGTATAAAAGTATGTTCATGGAGTCATATTAGCATAATGAATAAAACAATGCTGTAAATGTACATTACCAGTATAAAATCACTGATACAGTATTTCAATTAGCATATACAGTGCTGCAATGTTGTGTTCTTTTGTAAATTTTTAAGAGAGTTGGTGAAGTTGAAAGTAAAAAACACATGTAAGCAAAATATGCATGTTTGGTGTCAGGGGGCTGATAGGAGTTGTGTTGGGGGAGGGGGGTGTAGGAGCCTATTATTGTAAATCTATTACTGCAAAGTTTGGACAATAACAGTGAACATGGTGGGGCGTAGAGAAAGGTGTGCATAAGAAAAAGGATGAAACAGCTGAATTCACACGGAGGTGCAGCGCTAAGCAGAAAAAGGTGGCGGGGAAAATAGCCGGCTTGTTTATCCTATAGATCACCCATAAGTCTTTGAGGTTTTCAGCTCACCTCTGAACAAAACGCAGACATTGATTTTCCAATTACGCCTTTATTCTTGGCATTTTTGAAATACCTGGCCGGATGCGAAATTGTAAACTTCTAAATAAGAGAGGGTTAGCTCAGCAAGTACCTGAATGACCTGTGTGTGTGTGTGTGTTCATCAGAGAGGAGAGGAAGGAAGGCAGAGTGCGTCAGAAGAAGACAAGAGTGATGGAATGAGATAAGAGAGGGTAGCACCTCCTTTAATAGGAGGTCTGGAGGTCAGTTTAATGGACTGATCTGCAATCATGTCACATGGAGATGAGTGAGAATGTAGCATTTGATTCCGACACCACACACATACATTTGCCTCCCACCCACAGATGCGCACATAACACACACACAGTCACAAACACACATACACAACATATGCACGCACAGCCCTCCAGTGACCTCTTCATCCCCCGCCTCAGACCCCCTCCTCCCTCCTCCTCCTCTTGGTTATTAGTCTGTCTGTGTCGAGAAGGCTAGAGACGGAGAAGAGTGGAGAGGAAAGGAGGATGAGAGGAGAGGGAGAGGAGAAGGCGTTTGATGTTTAATTGAAAGCGTTATGCTGGATTTTCTCTGATCTGCGCAAGAAAGTGCAGGCTCTCACACTCTTTCTCTAAGCTCTCTCCTCCTGTTTCCCATTTCTCCCCCTTTCCTTCTCACTTCTTTCTCTAGTCCTCTCTTTTGTCTCTCAAAAAATTGCAATCTCTGTTTTCTCTCTTTGCGTCTCGTTCTCCTTCTCCTGCTTTCAAGTCTGCGGTTTTTCTTCCTCTGATCTCCCCTCCCTGCCAGCCTGCTACCCGTAGTTCTTCTCCCTCTCAGCACCCAGCCATGATTTGATGCCACGCTGCTCTCTTTGGTGTGCGCACGTGCGCTTTCATGCACACATGTGTATTGGAGTGCTATCACATCTGTCTTTTTTGTGAATTTGACACAAGTAAAGGCTGTCATGAACTCAACAAATCAATTCCCTCAAGTGTCTTGCACTGGCAGAACTAGGCTGAAAACTCAAGCCTGCATTCCACTGCAGGGTCCAACAGATAGAGAGTTGGGGCTTATTTATTATTCATCTAACTCAGTCCCCCCCCTACTTCCCAAAAAATAACATTTCTATGGTTCAGTGCTGCATCTTGTTACTTGAGGAAATGATTAACTTGCAGCATTTCAAGTAAACAAGTAATGCTTTTTACTTTGTTGATCCTTATATGAGGTCCATTTTTGCTTGTAAACGTCATGGAGGTTAACTGTCAGGTCAGGTCAGACAGACAGCAGACACATCCCTGGAGTATCAGAATTCAGGATCTCACTCTGGACAGTTCACAATGGAAGAAAAGTAACAGAGTTACAGCACGGCTGACGAAAAGTTACCACATGTTCAGGTGTCAGAGTCAGTTGCGTCCTCTCCGAAGCCTGATTCATTGTCGCTTTCACACTTTCTCTTCTTCTTCTGTCGCCGCCAAGCGCGCTTGAATCATTCAACATTAATTAAGACTCAGTAACTCCATCTTTATTTCATGGTTATATGAACTGTTAGGTCTCTTATGGCAGCAAAAAAGTTTAATGCTCAGGAGCTGAAGATCAGTCTTCCATATAATATTGATGATAATGATCTTGCTTTAACTCGGATGGCTTCAGGGAACTGATGGCAGCAGTTTCAGTGTTACTTTGTAATTGATGTGCACTGTGTGATTTGATCCTGTGTGGCAGGTTTTAGCTAATGATTTGTGTCTTTAGTGCAAGTCTGTGTGTTCTTTGTTTAATCTGCAAGATACATTACATCTCGGGGACAAAATAAGTCATTGTTTTCTGATGAATAAGGGGGATTTCACTGCACCGACTGGTTCTGAGCTGCTAACTTTAACCCTTTCATACTGCCAGTGTAAATTGGGTGTTAGTCTTTCCCTCCACCTCTGCTACTCATCATCAAGTAAGGAAAGGCTATTTCTTTTGGATCCCTCACACTGTCCTGAGGTGTTGTGCCCCTTGCGGCTTTTTTGACAAAACTGACTTCTCCCCTCGTCTTTCTGCAGGTCATAAAAGCAATAGAGGAGAGCTATAGGTTGCCAGGTCCTATGGACTGCCCCGAGGCTCTGTACCACTTAATGATGGACTGCTGGCAGCGCGAACGCAGCAACCGCCCCAAGTTTGATGAGATCGTCTGTCTACTAGACAAACTCATTCGCAACCCCAGCTCATTAAAAAAGCTGGTCAACTCTTCACACAGGTGGGACAAACAACATCTTATGTTTGGGTTGAATTGGCAAATTATTAAATTAACATTTTTGAATTACATAACATAAATATGAACATTTTCTTCTTACTTTACTTTCTTCTAATTTTCTTGTCATTTGAGTTTTTGAATGAGACATGAAATTTGGGCCAAAGATATGAAACCTTCAGTGACCTTTTTTTCAGTTTTGAAAATGCATTGTGTTTTAATTGACTGGTTCTTTCTTAAGTGTATAAAAGGCTGTACTGCAAGCTAATAGACTCATCATCCTTCACTGTGTAGACACATAATTAAATCAGGATGGACGTCATGTCTGACTGCTGCATGCCAGCAAAGAGGGGCGGTGTAGTAAATGAAAGTGGTTTGACTTTCTTCGAATTACCCATTAGTCTGAATTGTATTCAGTGGGGTGTCTTTTGATTATCGTAACATTTGAACCTTCAGTTAGTATTTCCCCACTATGTACATGCGCTGCATTAGTGTATAATGGCCTGAAATTGCTTTAAGTGCTCTGAAGCACACATTTAGTCAGACACCCGCACTACCTTATTTTCTTTGCAGAGATAATGAAATAATGTGAGATATTTTGTTCGCCTCTCTCTTTTCCACTTACACACACCCACAAACACACACAGGAACCCCACTTAATGAATCATTGCCATATCTAACAGACCATGCAATAATATATGACAGTTAGCCAGATTAAAGGGATACCAACAGCTCTTGTCCCACATGACAGTCCATTCTAGCGACGGCGTGGAGAATGTCATTAGCTAGCATGAACATTTCTGTTTGATAGCATGGAGAGCTCTATTTTTTAGCATGAAGTGTGAGCTGAATGACAAAGAGTTTTGAGTGGACAGTATTTTCAGCTTTGCGTGATGGTGCATAACTAGCATTATGAAGCCTCACTGGTAGCTGTCAGGTGCTCAGCACTGAGCTTCAAAATGCAGTCGAATGAATTCACAGTGAATCCCCTTCCTTTTTATTTAAAATAATTATGCATAACAAGCAAAGGATCAGGGATCAAATTAAAGCACACAATGATACATTCATTTTCTCACTTGTTCTCCACCTTTTTGTACTTTTTCTATTTCTCTATCTCCATGTAACAGGGTTTCCAACCTGTTAGTGGAGCACGCCAGCGTAGATGGGGACTGCAGCACTCGGACTCAGACTGTGGGGGAATGGCTCGACTCCATCAAGATGGGTCGTTATACTGAGCTTTTCATGGAGGGAGGTTACTCTTCACTGGAAACAGTGGCTCAGATGACGTCAGAGTAAGGCCAATCACATGCAAACATACACAAGCTCTATGACATGAGTCTGTCAACACAAATAACTTTGGTTTTTCTCTTTTAGTCTTTAAGATTCCTGCTCTCATTCTAACGCTATAAAGTTAAATGGAATTTAGTTTGTAGAGCTGACAGCAATGCAAGAATATTTTAACTTCTTCCTACTCCTTTTCGGGCATTTTAGGTCATAAGGAATTATAATGTTCGATTGTTTTTTTTTGTTCTTTTTGCAATGATTGTTGTCTTTTGTCATATTATCTTCTTTGTTACATGTTCAAAAGAAATGCTAAAAAAAAAACTTTTCAACAGCAAAGTTACAAAATTTAATTAATTTTTAAGACCCAGATCTCAGTGTTATCATTTTTATGTGGACAATTTCTTCAGTAGAACGTCGTCCATACATATACTGTGGGTGGAGCAACCCATTAAAAGAGGTATTTGTACATTTTGGCAATTGCTGCATAGCCAACATTAGCATCAATAGCTATTTGCTTCTATTTACAGTCTACAAGAAACCTCATGAGTTCAGAATCTAACAGACTTTCACTAATCACCAGAGGTGAGGCCATTTAATTTTTTGTTATTGCTGTTAGCATACTAACAAGCTGGCTGGCCTCATTGTAGTCTGCTGCATCATTTTTCCATAGCCTCCAATCTGATCTAAAGACATAGTATTTCTCAGAAGGCATATTATAGCCTTTTATCTTGTAAACACAACTATGATCACGGTCATTGTCTGATCATATTAGCCAGATGGCAATAATCTGTCTATAAGACACATTATTTGATTGCAGATGACCAAATAAATATTTGTTTCTTTGATGTTTTTCAGGGATTTGCGGAGAGTAGGCGTCAATCTGGCTGGACATCAGAAAAAAATCATCACAAGCATTCAGGAGATGAGAGTCCATATGAACAACACCAACTCTACTGTAAACATCTGACGCATTTGTACAGGCATGCACACACTCACACATATATGCACTGACATACACACACACATGTACACATGCACACAATATATGGACCTAGTATGTGACGATTTACTGTTGGACCTAGAGCGGCTTAGCACTTTCTACGGACAAAGACGCCCAGTGTTTATGGATCTAAACTGGAAGATCCACATTTTTGTGGTTCTTTTTGTGGGGTTTGGTTGTGGTGTCATGCGGGATATCTGACATTGCAGCACTAAAACCAAACTGAACTGAACTGAGTGGTGCTTCACAAAGGGAAGATAATGGTTGGATAAATGACAAGAACAGCATTAAACTCAAGTGAAGACTTTTCATTCTAGTTATTCCATTTGTCTGAATCTTGGGGATTCTGCGATCTCGTGCACTGTTTGATTTCCCTCAGATCAGGCGTGAAACATAGACTGCAGATCTGGCTCTGGGAGCAACCAGCACTTTTTAGCTGTATCACAAACATGGGAGATTCATGCAGCAGGCTCGAACTGAAACGTTTTAGCCTGTCTCAGGAGATCTGAGCCCAGCGGATGTGAACAGGACTGGCTTATTCTCTGGCAGTTTTCTCTGGAAGTAAAGTTCTGTCAGGCATCATTGAATCGAACACCACTCTCAGGCAGTGTAAACATGTAATAATAGCTCAAGAGCAAAATCGTCATTAGTTTCAATTTTTGCTTTGCCACGTTGATGTGCTTCAGTCTTCGTTCTTCAGACTTAAGCAGGTCTACATGCCACAAGACAGGTGTCATCCAGTTACACAACTCACGGAAGGTCCAAACTCATCTTTAACATCGTGTACTTCATTGTCTTTGAAAGCAATGCAAGAGAAGACGACCTAATACAACCTTCATTGTATATAGAGGCTGAAACTTACACTGGGGTCTTACTGAGCCTTTAGGAGAAGAGTGAAAAGATACAAGGAAAGAATATCTCAGAGCCTAAAGGATCTGAGATATTCTCTACATCTGTCCTTCTGGCTGAATGTATAGCACTACAGAAAATACAATGCTCAGTCGCAGCATCAAACTGTCACAGTTTGATGTGTAAATGCTGTTAAATACGGATAGAATGTGGCAATAGAACCATTCTGGTCCTTAAAAACCAGCTTCTGCCTCCGAATGAAGCTGCAGATTGTATGAGACTCAGCTTTCTGTCATTTTTTTCTGTAAATCTGTACCAATCTCCACGGACATCTCAATGAGTTCCTATAGAACTCACCCAGACCATTCCCTCATGTACTTGATATTTCACTTATGTCTCAATGTAAGTGTTAGTGCTTAGGAACCTTCATGTAGGTTCGAGCAACATCTCAGATCAGTAACACAGCTTCACTGTCTAACTGAACTGTTTACTGAGATTCAACTGGAACCTTTTTTCAGACATTACTGCGTCCTCCAACCAGATACAGGAGAACATTCACTAAGATTCTGATGAACCTTCACCCACCTTCTAACGGACAACATCAGTCATCCATACTTACAGTCGCACAGGTTCTAATGGAAATATCACTCCATGTCCAAAGGGCACATGTAGTGGGATTGATTAAATATTCAATCCAAGGAGTTTAATTCCAGAAGAATTTAGTCGATCCAGATGAAACTGCTACTGTACTCAGACTCCTTGTGGAAACGATTGCTCAGATACTAGTGAGACTGTTTACTGATATTCTAATGGAACCTTCGCTCATATTCTACTGAAACCTCTACCGGGATCCAACGCAGCCTTCACACAAGAGTGCACTCAGATCTTCATGGAGCCTTCACTTAGAACCAACAACCTTCAGGTACCGCAGAAAACCCTCAACAATCTGTCCAGTTCACCTTGCTGCAGAGTCTGCCTGCCCCACACATCTGCCACACCACAATAAACCTCACTCTTAACAGGACTGCCGAGTATAAGGAGGCAATATTGATCAACTTGATAATCATTTATTAATTTATACTTGTTTAACGAAATGAGCAAAAATGATGTAGACGGTTTGTGTTTTGTCATTATACTCTCTTGGACTACTGAGCAGCTCTGCCTACACGTCTTTCATGTATATAATGTATTATATATTTAAAGCAGGGAGCATCGTTCTGCTGTCCACCGTCATGTGGACAATTTGGTATTGATCAAGCATCTCAGAGTAGTATACATTAGTAAATAGTGACAAATATTCTAAATCAGCATTCCTGCTACATAGGCATGGGCCACTGTCAAGTGGTGGCAACCAGCACATCTGTCTCCAATGAGGAAGGTCTGAATGGGTATGCAGACAGATCAGATATCCATATTATGTTGTTGGTGTTTGTGTTTCATCTCTAAGTTTTGGTGCAAGACCTAGAAATATTTTCATTTTCATTTGGGCCTCTCTTAAAGAAGAAGTACGCACAGGGATTTTTATCTGAACCTCTGGTGTATGGTATGTTTAAAGTTCTACAATGATGTCAATGATCAAGCCCTTGCTTTACTTCTCTTTGGTATGATATGTTATACATTACTGCTCAGTGCTTTATTGCTAAAACTTGACCCTTTTCACCATTGTGTTCACCTAAAGCAGGAACTGAGTTCTAACAGTAGACATATATATCCTCCTTTCAGATGACATGCTGATATTTTTCTTGGTTATACACAGTGTATTGCTCGTGCAGTGGCGTTAAGAGTGGACATGAAATGAGATTGTAAAGTTAGTTTTATAAGCGGTGGTATCACCTGACTGTATGAAAAGCATAGAAAAGCACACAAGAAGAATGTAAGGTTTTAAAGGGGTATTTCACCTTTTTTTTAGAGAACATGTTTGTCTTTTAAGCACTCAGACCTCCCACTGAGTTCTCCTAGAGTCAAAGTGGAAGATCTGGTTATCTGCTGGTAGAAAGTCGTCTCACTTGGCGCTCGAGCTTTTCCCACATGGTGTCAAGATCAAGATCATTCTTCTTGACTAGTTTTTATAAAGGAATGCGAGTGGGGAAAGGTCACACTTGATATTCAACATAAGTATGTGTTTTTTAAAAGTCAAAGTGTTCCAACAGAGTGAAAGTCTGCTTGTCCGATAAATGTCTGCATAGTTTCTCTAGTCTACATTTATCACTGGAGGCTTTGCTCTACCTTGTACATTAATACCCGTATTGAAGAACAGTTGCCATTTAGAACATTGGATCTGTGGTTTTGTATCGTTTTCCTTTTTTTAACCACTGCGTACTTTTTATTGGTCAAGCAGTTTTTATTTTTAATGCAACAGAATTTGTTCAGCAGTGAAACGTGTACATGTGGACTATAGCGGCTATGCAGATATGTAATTTTTTGGGGGGAAATGCATCAGTAATGTGGTGCACTTTTTATAGTAGACAATATAAGGCATGTACATTGAAAAGTAATTGGACGGGGTGCTTTTAATTTACAACCCAGCATGTTTTCAATTAAAGTTTCCTCAGTCGTATGAGTACCACAGGCATCTGATGAAGTTTTCACAGTGTTTTGATCCCTCCCAAATGTGATGTTATTGGCTTTTTACAACCGCCCATTTCAGTTGAACTTTTGACCTAAAAACCTATGCCTGTGGCATGAACAATTGGTGAAAAGTACACCCTTATAAGTGCCTCTCATCTTTCGAGCACCGTTATTTCCTTCCCCGCCAAAACGCCATGCCCCTCTTGTGCCCCAACTTTCTACAGTATGTATTTACTTTTTGCCAACAATATCTACAGGCAATAAGAAGAATGTCAGACAATGTGTATGTTGGAACTAATTTAATTTGCACTTTATGAGAAATCTGTTGCCCTTTTGTTGAACTAAAATGTCTATAGATGACTGACTTTTTAGCATCAAAGTTTTTTTTAATAATTTACTATATACTTGCTATAATCAATGTGTGCCCTGATGTTGATT